>CAKXYN010000600.1:0-48416 GCA_935064755.1 Tragelaphus eurycerus | reverse complement strand
GACATTGCTGTCCTTTATCGAGCACATCTTTGCATGAAATGTCCCCTTGGTATCTCTAATTTTCTTGAAGAGATGTCTAGTCTTTCCCCTTCTGTTGTTTTCCTCGATTTCTTTGCATTGATCACTGAGGAAGACTTTCTTATCTCTTCTTGCTATTCTTTGGAACTCTGCATTCAGATGCTTATATCTTTCCTTTTCTCTTTGCTTTTTGTTTCTCTTCTTTTAACAGCTATTTGTAAGGCCTTCCCAGACAGCCATTTTGCTTTTTTGCATTTCTTTTCCATGGGGATGGTCTTGATCCCTGTCTCCTGTACAATGTCATGAACCTCATTCCATAGTTCATCAGGAACTCTATCTATCAGATCTAGGCCCTTAAATCTATTTCTCACTTCCACTGTATTATCATAAAGGATTTGATTTAGGTCATACCTGAATGGTCTGTTGGTTTTCCCTTCTTTCTTCAATTTCAGTCTGAATTTGGTAATAAGGAGTTCATGATCCGAGCCACAGTCAGCTCCTGGTCTTGTTTTTTTGACTGTGTAGAGCTTCTCCATTTTTGGCAGCAAAGAATATAATGAGTCTGATTTCAGTGCTGACCATCTGGTGATGTCCATGTGTAGAGTCTTCTGTTGTGTTGTTGGAAGAGGGTGTTTGTTATGACCAGTGCATTTTCTTGGCAAAACTCTTAGTATTACCCTGCTTCATTCCATATTCCAAGGCCAAATATGCCTGTTATTTCAAGTGATTCTTGACTTCCTACCTTTGCAGTCCAAGCCTCTATAATGAAAAGGACATTTTTTGGAGTTTTAGTTTTAAAAGGTCTTGTAAGTCTTCATAGAACCGTTCAACTGCAGCTTCTTCAGCATTACTGGTTGAGGCATAGACTTGGATTACTGTGATATTGAACGGTTTGCCTTGGAAACGAACAGAGATCATTCTGTCGTTTTTGAGATTGCATCCAAGTACTGCATTTCAGACTCTTTTGTTGACCATGAAGGCTACTCCATTTCTTGAGGTATTCCTACCCGCAGTAGAAGATATAATGGTCATCTGAGTTAAATTCAGTCATTCCAGTCCATTTGAGTTGGCTGATTCCTAGAATGTTTATATTCACTCTTGCCATCTCTTGTTTGACCACTTCCAATTTGCCTTCATTCATGGACCTGACATTCCAGGTTCCTATGCAATATTGCTCTTTACAGCATCAGACCGTGCTTCTATCACCAGTCACATCCACAGCTGGGTATTGTTTTTGCTTTGGCTCCATCCCTTCATTCTTTCTCAAGTTATTTCTCCACTGATCTCCAGTAGTGTATTGGGCCCCTACTGACCTTGGGAGTTCCTCTTTCAGTATCCTATCATTTTGCTTTTTCAAACTGTTCATGGGGTTCTGAAGGAAAGAATACTGAAGTGGCTTTCCATTCCCTTCTCCAGTGGACCACATCCTGTCAGATCTCTCCACCATGACCCGCCCATCCTGAGATGCCCCTTTTTTATGTTAAGGAAACTTCCTTCTATTCCTTTAAAAAAATATTTTAATTGGAAGCTAATTGCTTTACAATATTCTGGTGGTTTTTCCATACTTTGACATGAATCAGCCATGGGTTTACATGTGTTCCGCATCCTGAATCAAACTCTCACCTCTCTCCCCATTCCATCCCTCAGGGTCCCCTGAGCACCGTGTCATGCATCACATCTGCACTGGCGATTCATTTCAAAGATGATAATACACATGTTTCAGTGCTATTCTTTCAGATCATCCCACCCTCGCATTCTCCCACAGAGTCCATAAGTCTGTTCTGTACATCTGTGTCTCTTTTGCTGTCCTGCATACAGGGTTATCATCACCCTCTTTCAAATATCATGTATGTGCATTAATATACTATTATGTTGTTCTTCTTTCTATCTTACTTAATAACTCTGTATTAGGCTCCAGTTTCATCCACTTCATTAGAACAGATTCAGATGTATTCTTTTCAAAGGCTGAGTCATTTTCCCTTGTGTATATGTACCACTGGTTTCTTATCCATTCGTCTGCTGATGGACATCTAGGTTGCTTCCATGTCCCGGCTATTACAAACAGTGGTGTGATGAACATTGGGGTACATGTGTCTCTTTTAATTCTGGTTTCCTGTGTGTGTACACTCCGCAGTGGGATCCCTCAGTCATATGGCAGTTCTGTTTCCAGTTTTTTAAGGGATGTCCACACTCTTCTCCATAGCTGCTCTACTAGTTTGCATTCCCACCAACAGTGTAAGAGCATTCCCTTTTCTCCACACCCGCTTCAGCATTTATTGTTTGTAGATACTTGGATCACAGCCATTCTGACTGGCATGAGATGGTACCTAATCGTGGTTTTGATTTGCATTTCTCTGATAATGAGTGATGTTGAGAATCTTTTCATGTGTTTGTTAGCCATCTGTATGTCTTCTTTGGAGAAATGTCTGTTTAGTTGTTTGGCCCATTTTTGATTGGGTTGCTCATTTTTCTGGAATTGAGCTGTAGGAGTTGCTTGTATATTTTTGAGATTAATTGTCACTTGCTTCATTTGCTATTACTTTCTCCCATTCTGAAGGCTGTCTTTTCACTTTGTTTCTAGTTTCCTTCATTGTGCAAAAGCATTTCAGTTTAATTAGGTCCCATTTGTTTATTTTTGCTTTTATTTCCCTTACTCTGGGAGGTGGGTCATAGAGGATCCTGCTGTGATTTATGTCCGAAAGTGTTTTGCCTATGTTTTCCTCTAGGAGTTTTACAGTTTCTGATCATATGTTTAGATCTTTACTCCATATTGACTTTGCTTTTGTATATAGTGTGAGAAAGTGTTCTAGTTTCATTCTTTTACAAGTAGTTGACGAGTTTTCCCAGCACTACTTGTTAAAGAGATTGTCCTTTTTCCATTGTATATTCTTGCTTGCTGTGTCAAGGATAAGGTGTCCATAGGTGCCTGAATTTATCTCTGGGCTTTCTATTGTGTTGGATTGATCTATATTTCTGTCTTTGTGCCAGTACCATACTGTCTTGATGACTGTAGCTTTGTAGTATAGTCTGAAGTTAGGCAGGTTGATTCCTCCAGTTCCATTCTTTATTCTCAAGATTGCTTTGCCTATTTGAGGTTTTTTGTATTTCCATACAAACTGTGAAATTATTTGTTCTAGTTCTGTGAAAAATACCGTTGGTAGCTTGATAAGGATTGCTCTGAATCTATAGATTGCTTTGAGTAGTATACTCATTTTCACTTTATTGTTTCTTCCAATCCGTGAACATGGTATATTTCTCCATCTATTTGTGTTGTCTTTGATTTCTTTCATCAGTGTTTTATACTTTTCTTCATACAGGTTTTTTGTTTCTTTATGTAGATATATTCCTAAGCATTTTATTCTTTTTGTCGCAATGGTGAATGGAATGGTTTCCTTAATTTCTCTTTCTGTTTTCTCATTGTTAGTGTATAGGAATGCAAGACATTTCTTTGTGTTAATTTTATATCCTACAATTTTACTATATTCATTGATTAGCTCTAGTAATTTTCTGGTGGAATCTTTAGGGTTTTTTATGTAGAGGATCATGTCATCTACAAACAGTGAGAGTTTCACTTCTTCTTTTCCAATCTGGGTTCCTTTTATTTCTTTTTCTGCTCTGATTACTGTGGCTAAAACTTTGAAAACTATGTTGAATAGTGGTGGTGCTTGTGGGCACCCGTGTCTTCTTCCTGATTTTGGGGGAAATGCTTTCAAATTTTCACCATTGAGTATGTTTGCTGTGTGTTTGTCATATATAGCTTTTATTATGTTGAGGGACTGGAATGCAAAAATAGGAAGTCAAGAAACACCTGGAGTAACAGGGAAATTTGACTTTGGAATACGGAGTGAAGCAGGGCAAAGACTAACAGAGTTTTGCCAAGAAAATGCACTGGTTATAGCAAACACCCTTTGCCCACAACACAAGAGAAGACTCTACACATGGGCATCACCAGATGGTCCACACCAAAATCAGATTGATTATATTCTTTGCTGCCAAAGATGGAGAAGCTCTATAAAGTCCACAAAAACAAGACCAGGAGCTGACTGTTGGATCAGATCATGAACTCCTTTTTATGAAGTTCAGACTGAAATTGAAGAAAGTAGGGAAAACCTCTAGACCATTCAGGTATGACCTAAATCAAATCCCTTATGATTACACAGTGGAAGTTAGAAATAGATTTAAGGGCCCAGATCTGATAGATAGAGTGTCTGATGAACTATGGAATGAAGTTCATGACACAGTACAGGAGACAGGGATCAAGACCATCTCCATGGAAAAGAAATGCAAAAAGCAAAATGACTGTCTGGGGAGGACTTACAACTGGCTGTGAAAAGAAGAGAAGCAAAAAGCAAAGGAGAAAAGGAAAGATATAAGCATCTGAATGCAGTGTTCCATAGAATAGCAAGAAGAGATAAGAAGGCCTTCCTCAGTGATCAATGCAAAGAAATCGAGGAAAATAACAGAATGCGAAAGACTAGAGATCTCTTCAAGAAAATTACAGATACCAAGGGGACATTTCATGCAAAGATGTGCTCGATAAAGGACAGAAATGGTATGGACCTAAGCCAACAAGAAGATATAAAAAAAGGTGTCAATAAAACACAGAAAAACTGTACAAAAAGTTCTTCACGACCCAGATAATCACGATGGTATGATCACTGACCTAGAGCCAGACATCCTGGAATGTGAAGTCACGTGGGCCTTAGAAAGCATCCCTATGAACAAAGCTAGTGGAGGTGATGGAATTCCAGTTGAGCTATTTCAAATCCTGAAAGATGTTGCTGTGAAAGTGTTGCACTGAATATGCCAGCAAATTTGGAAGAGTCAGCAGTGGCCAGAGGACTGGAAAAGGTCAGTTTTCATTCCAATGCCAAAGAAAGGCAATGCCAAAGAATGCTCAAACTACCGCACAATTGCACTCATCTGACATGCTAGGAAAGCAATGCTCAAAATTCTCCAAGCCAGGTTTTAGCAATATGTGAACGGTGAATTTCCTGATGTTAAAGCTGGTTGCAGAAAAGGCAGAGGAACCAGAGATCAAATTGCCAACATGTGCTGGATCATTCAAAAAGCAAGAGAGTTCCAGAAAAGCACCTATTTCTGCTTTTTTGACTATGCCAAAGGCTTTGACTGTGTGGATCACAATAAACTGTGGGAAATTCTGAAAGAGATGGCAATACCAGAGCACCTGACCTGCCTCTTGAGAAACCTCTATGCAGGTTAGGAAGCAACAGTTAGATCTGCACATGGAACAACAGACTGGTTCCAAATAGGAAAAGGAGTACGTCAAGGCTGTATATTGTCACCCTGCTTATTTATCTTCTATGCAGAGTACATCATGAGAAAGACTGGGCTGGAAGAAGCACAAGGTGAAATCGAGATTGCTGGGAGAAATATCAATCACCTCAAATATGCAGATGACACCACCCTTATGGCAGGAAGTGAAGAGGAACTAAGAAGCCTCTTGATGAAGGTGAAAGTGGAGAGTGAAGAAGTTGGCTTAAAGCTCAACATTCAGCAAACCAAGATCATGGCATGTGGTCCCATCACTTCATGGCAAATAGATGGGGAAACAGTGTCAGACTTTATTTTTCTGGGTTCCAAAATCACTACAGATGGTGACTGCAGCCATGAAATGAAAAGATGCTTACTCCTTGAAAGGAAAGTTATGACCAACCTAGATAGCATATTGAACAGCAGAGACATTACTTTGCCTACAAAGGTCTGTCTAGTCAAGGAATGGTTTTTCCTGTGGTCATGTATGGATGTGAGATTTGGATTGTGAAGAAGGCTGAGCGCCAAAGAATTGATGCTTTTGAACTGTGGTGTTGGAAGAGACTCTTGAGAGTCCCTTGGTCTGCAAGGGGATCCAACTGGTCCATTCTAAAGGAGATCAGCCCTGGGATTTCTTTGGAAGGAATGATGCTAAAGCTGAAAGTCCAGTTCTTTTGCCACCTCATGTGAAGAGTTGACTCATTGAAAAAGACTCTGATGCTGGGAGGGATTGGGGGCAAGAGGAGAAGGGGACGACAGAGGATGAGATGGCTGAATGGTGTCATTGACTCGATGGAAATGTGTCTGAATGAATTCCTGGATTTGGTGATGGACAGGGAGACCTGGCATGCTGCAATTCATGGGGTCACGAGTGAGCAAGTGAACTGAACTGAACGGTACATTCCTTCTATATCTGCTTTCTGGAGGGTTTTTCTAAAATCAAAAATGGATGTTGAATTTTTTTCAAAGGCTTTCTCTGCATCTATGGAGATTATCATATGGTCTTTATCTTTCAAATGTTAATGTGGTGTATCACATTGATTGATTTGTGGATATTAGGAATCCTTGCATTCCTGGGATAAAGCCCACTTCGTCATGATGTATGACCTTTTTAATATGTTTTTGGATTCTCTTTGCTAAAATTTTGTTAAGGATTTTTGCATCTATGTTAATCAGTGATATTGGCCTCTGGGTTTTTTTTTTTTTTTTTTTTATGTGTGTGTGCTATGCACCTTCCCCTTAGCACTGCTCTTGCAGTGTCCCATAGGTGTTGGGTTGTAGTATTTTCATTCTTTTCTATGCATATTTTGATTTGTTTTTTGATTTATTCTGTGATTTGTTGGTTATTCAGAAGCATGTTGTTTAGCCTCCATATGTTGGAATTTTTAATAGTTCTTTTCCTGTAATTGAGATCTACTGCATTTTGTTCAGAAAAGATGCTTTTAATGATTTCAAAGTTTTTTGAGTTTACCAAGCCTAGATTTATGGCCCAGGATGTGATCTATCCTGGACAAAGTTCCATGTGCACTTTAGAAAAAGGTGAAATACATTGTTTTGGGGTGAAATGTTGTGTAGATATCAATTAAGTGTATCTGGTCCATTGTGTCATTTAAAGTTTGTGTTTCCTTGTTAATTTTCTGTTTAGTTGATCTATCCATAGGTGTGAGTGTGGTATTAAAGTCTCCCACTATTATTGTGTTATTTTTAATTTCCCCTTTCATACTTGCTAGCATTTGCCTTACATATTGTGGTGCTCCTATGTTGGGTGCATATATATTTATCATTGTTATATCTTCTTCTTGGATTGCTGCTTTGATCATTATGGAGTGTCCTTCTTTGTCTCTTTTCCCAGTCTTTATTTTAAAGTCAATTTTATCTGATATGATTTATCTGATATTGTTACTCCTGCTTTTTTTGGTCTGTGTTTGTGTGAAATATTTTTATCCAAGCCTTCACTTTCAGTCTGTAATGTGTCCCTTGTTTTGAGGTGGGTCTCTTTTAGACAGCATATATAGGGGTCTTGTTTTTGTATCCATTTGACCAGTCTTTGTCTTTTGGTTGGGGCGTTCAACCTATTTATGTTTAAGGTGATTTTTGAGAAGTATGAGCCCATTACCATTTACTTTGTTGCTTTGGGTTCGAGTTTAGGCACCTTTTCTGTGTTTCCTGTCTAGAGAAGATCTTTTAGCATTTGTCGAAGAGCTGGTTTGGTGGTGCTGAATTCTCTCAGCTTTTGCTTGTCTGTAAAGCTTTTGATTTCACCTTTATATCTGAATGAGACCCTTGCTGGGTACAGTAAGTTGGGTTGTAGGTTTTTCTCTTTCATCACTTTAAGTATGTCCTGCCATTCCCTTCTGGCCAGAAGAGTTTCTATTGAAAAATCAGCTGTTATCCTTAAGGGAATCCCCTTGTGTGTTATTTGTTGTTTTTTCCTTACTGCCTTTAATATTTGTCCTTTCAATTTGATCTTTGTTCATTTGATTGATATGCATCTTGGGGTGTCTCGCCTTGGGTTTATCTTGTTTGGGACTGTCTGGGTTTCTTGGGCTTGGGTGACTCTTTCCTTCCCCATTTTAGGGAAGTTTTCAACTGTTATCTCCTCCAGTATTTTCTCATGGCCTTTTTTTTGTCTTCTTCTTCTGGGACTCCTATGATTCGAATGTTGGGGCATTTCACATTGTCCCAGAGGTCCCTGAGGTTGTCCTCATTTCCTTTAATTCTTTTTTCCTCTCTGCTTCTTTTTTGATACCTTTCTATTTTCCACCCCACTTATCCTGTCTTCTGCCTTAGTTATTCTACTGTTGGTTCCCTCCAGAGTGTTTTTGATCTGATTTATTGCATTATTCATTTTTGATCAACTCTTTTTTATTTCTTCTTTGTTCTTTGTTAAACATTTCTTGCATCTTCTCAATCCTTGTCTCCAGGCTATTTATCTGTAACTTCATTTTGTTTTCAAGGTTTTGGATCATTTTTGCTATCATTGTTCTCAATTCTTTTTCAGACAGACTGCCTATCTCTTCTTCTTTTTTTTTTTTTTTTTTTTTTTGGTCTTGTGGGCATTTATCATGTTCCTTTACGTCTGAGTATCTCTATGCCTTTTCATCTTGTTTAGATTGCTGTGTTTGGGTTGGCCATTCTGTATTCTGGCAGTTTGTGGTTCCTCTTTATTGTGGAGATTCCTCCCTGTGGGTGGGGTTGGACAAGTGGCTTGTCAAGGTTTCCTGGTTAGGGGAGCTTGTGTCAGTGTTCTGGTGGGAGGAGCTGGATTTCTTCTCTCTGGAGTGCAATGAAGTGTATAGTAGTGAGTTTTGAGATGTCTATGGGTTTGGGGTGACTTTGGGTAGCCTGTATATTGAAGCTCAGGGCTGTGTTCCTGTGTTGCTGGAGAATTTGTGTGGTATGTCTTGATCTGGATCTTGTTGGCCCTTGAGTGGTGCTAGATTTCTGTGTAGGTATGGAGGCTTTTGGATGATCTCTTATCAATTAATGTTTCCTGGAGTCAGGAGTTCTCTGGTGTTCTCATGTTTTGGGCTTAAGCCTTCTGCCTCTGGTTTTTAGTCTTATTTTTACAGTAGCATCAAGACTTCTCCATCTATACAGCACTGATGATAAAACTTCTATGTTAATGGTGAATAAATTCTCCACAGTGAGGGACCCCAGAGAGGTTCACAGAGTTACATGGAAAAGACGATGGAGATAGAGGTGACCAGGAGGAGACGAGGGGGACTCAAAAGGGGAGAGAGTAGTCTAACCAGTAAACAATTCCCTATGTGCTCTCCCCAGTTTGTCACCCTCAGAGAGGTTCACGGAGTTACATAGAGAAGAAAAGAGGGAGGAATGAGATAGAGGTGACCAGGAGGAGAACAGGGGGAATCAAAAGAAGAGAGGTAGATCTTGGCAGTACTCGGTTCCCTTAGTGTTTTCCATAGCCTGGGACACACAGAGATTCACAGTTAAGTAGAGAAGAGAAGGGCAGGGAGGAGGTAGAGGTGACCTGGGGGAGCAAAAGGAGAGTCAAAAGGGGGAGAGAGTAATCAAGCCAGGAACCACACTCCTAAGTAAAAACGAGTACTGAAGATTGGATTCTTAAATGTACAAAATATATAACAAATACCACAAAAAAAGATTAAAAATCTAGAGTAGATGTTAGGCTCTCAAAAATACAATATTACCTGGAGGGATGGTACAGGGAGTGAGGAGGGACTAGGGTTTGGGTCGGGGAGCACATGTATGCCTGTGGCGGATTCCTTTTGATGTATGGCAAAACCAATACAATATTGTAAAGTTAAATAAAAAACAATACAATATTAATAAAACAAACAAACAAAATCACGAAATGTATAAGAAATATAACTGAAGTTTGCTTTAAAAATAGGGTCCACTTTTTTTTGTTTTTTTTTTTTTTGCAAGGTAATCAGTTCAGTTCAGTTCACTTCAGTTGCTCAGACGTGCCCGTCTCTTTGAGACTCCATGGATTGCAGCACGAGAGGCCTCCCTGTCCATCACCAACTCCCTGAGTTCACTCAAATTCACGTCCATTGAGTCGGTGATGCCTTCCAGCCATCTCATCCTCTGTTGTCCCCTTCTCCACTTTCCCCAAATCCCCACCAGCATCAGAGTCTTTTCCTGTGAGTCAACTCTTCACAGGAGGTGGCCAAAGAACTGGAGTTTCACCTGTAATATCATTCCTTCCAACGAACTCCCAGGATTGATCTCCTTTAGAATGGACTGGTTGGATCTCCTTGCAGTCCAAGGGACTCTCAAGAGTCCTCTCCAACACCACAGTTCAAAAGCATGGATTCTTTGGTGCTCAGCTTTCTTCACAGTCCAACTCTCACATCCATACATGCAAGGTAATAGTAGATTATAAAATGAAAATTAAAGGAGTAATAGAGGCCTTAAAAATAGGAAAAAATTTGTTAAAAATTTTAAAAATGGTAATAGTAAAAATATGTCTAGGAATTTCTCTGGAGCTGTTGCAGGTAGTGTGGGGTCAGTTTAGGTTCAGATAGTTCCTTGTTCCAACTTATACTTCTCAGGATCTATAGGCCACTTCCAAGGTAGTTGGTGTTAACTACAGGGATTTAAATCTGTTGTACCTGCCACTTCCTAAGCAGTTCCCTCTGTTTATTTGGCTACTTCTGTTTGCTGGTCTCTTCAGTGTCTAATTTTCACCCTGACAGAAGGGGGTGAAGGTAATCTCTTGTTTAGGCTCACTTGTTCAGTCGTGCTCGGGGAGGGAGGAACACTGCAAACACATATCACTGGAGTTCCTGGGGAGTGCTTGCAGTGTCTCAGCCACACTGGTTTTGCCCTCTCTCGGGGCGTGTGTGCTTTCCCAGTCTACTGTGCACAGGCTCCAGGTTGCTCTGCAGGGAACGGGCCCTGCATTTCCCAGGTCTAAGCCACTCAGGGTCATGTTCTCAAGTACTCCACAAAGGTGCAGGCTTGGTTGGGCCTGCATTTTGTGCCCTTCCCCGTTCTGAGCAGTTCAGGCGACCAGGTGCTTGGCCAGCACACTCTCCCCAGGTGGCAGGCGAGTGCGTCTTATCATCTCTCCAGTCCCAGCTGCTCAGATTCCTGGGTGACAGTGGGCGTGCCCATCTCCAGTGTGCTGTGTGTCTCTTCTGGGGAGCTGATCTCTGGCTGTGACCCTCCTGGTGAATGCCAACCATCCAGAATCCCAGGAAGTCTTGGTTAGAAACTGGAAGCCTGTTTGCAGTTTGATAGGGGATGCCATCACTGGGGCCGAGTTTACCCCTTTCTGGCTCTGGCTGGCGCCTGCCTATCCCCTACCTCCATCAGGGGATGGACTGGTCCTCAGCCTACTAGCTCTCCTCTGGTATTTGCTCAGTCCTTTGTTCTGTGAGCGGACCTGCAGTGCCTTAGGTTACGGCTTTTCATGGGATAGTTCTCTCTCTCTCTCTCTCTTTTCTCTCATGAGATAGTTCCCCTCCCTCCCCCCCTCTCTCTATTCCTCTCCTCTCTCTCTCTCTGGCTAGCCCACAGTTGAGGTTGCTATATCACCTTAGTTCCCTCAGACTGCCGTCAGGGCATTCAGGCCCAGGCTTACCCTAAGCAATGCAGCCTGCTCCTCCCTGTTCAGCTCCCGCTTGCTGGTGGTAGATGCGAGTGTCTGGGTCACTTCTCTGCTGGGAGTTGCCATTAGGCAAGTAATTTGTGGAGTTTAATTATTTATTTATTTTTCCTCCTAGGTATGTTGTCAGGAAGCAACAGTTAGAACTGGTCATGGAACAACAGACTGGTTCCAAATAGGAAAAGGAGTACGTCAAGGCTGCATATTGTCACCATGTTTATTTAACTTATATGCAGAGTACATCATGAGAAATGCTGGACTGGAAGAAACACAAGTTGGAATCAAGATTGCCGGGAGAAATATCAATAACCTCAGATATGCAGATGACACCACTCTTATGGCAGGAAGTGAAGAGGGGCTAAAAAGCCTCTTGATGAAAGTGAAAGTGGAGAGTGAAAAGGTTGGCTTAAAGCTCAACATTCAGAAAACGAAGATCATGGCATCTGGTCCCATCACTGCATGGGAAATAGATGGGGAAACAGTGGAAACAGTGTCAGACTTTGTTTTTCTGGGCTCCAAAATCACTACAGATGGTGACTGCAGCCATGAAATTAAAAGACGCTTACTCCTTGGAAGGAAAGTTACGATCAACCTAGATAGCATATTCAAAAGCAGACACATTACTTTACCAACAAAGGTTCGCCTAGTCAAGGCTATGGTCTTTTCTGTGGTCATGTATGGATGTGAGAGCTGGACTGTGAAGAAGGCTGAGCGCCGAAGAATTGATGCTTTTGAACTGTGGTGTTGGAGAAGACTCTTGAGAGTCCCTTGGACTGCGAGAAGATCCAACCAGTCCATTCTGAAGGAGATCAATCCTGGAATTTCTTTGGAGGGAATGATGCTGAAGGTGAAGCTCCAGTATTTTGGCCACCTCATGCGAAGAGTTGACTCATTGGAGAAGACTCTGATGCTGGGAGGGATTGAGGGCAGGAGGAGAAGGGGGTCGACAGAGGATGAGATGGCTGGATGGCATCATTGACTCGATGGATGCGAGTCTGAGTGACCTCCGGGAGCTGGTGATGGACAGGGAGGCCTGGCGTGCTGCGGTTCATGGGGTCGCAAAGAGTCGGACACGACTGAGCGACTGATCTGATCTGATGTTGTCCTCTGAGATTCCAAAACTCCTCACAGACCTGCCAATGAGAGGGTTTCCCAGTGTTTGGAAACGGCTTCTCTTTTAAGACTCCCTTCCTGGGAGGGATCTCCATCCCTACCTCTTTTTGTCTCTCTTTTTACCTTTTGTACTACCTCCGTTCAAGGACAATGGGCAGCTTTTTTGAGTCCTTATGTGTACCACAGAAAAGCATCAGTTCTTTAGCACTAAGCTTTCTTTATAATCCAAATCTCACATCCATACATGACTACTGGAGAAACCATAATTTTGACTAGATGGATCTTTGTTGGCAAACTAATGTCTCTGCTTTGTAATATGCTTTCTAGGTTGGTCATACCTGTTCTTCCAAGAAACAAGGGTCTTTTAATTTCATGGCTGCAGTCATCATCTGCAGTGATTTTGGAGCCCCCCAAAATAAAGTCTCTTACTGTTTCCATAGTTTCCCCATCATTTGCCATGAAATGCTGGGATAGGATGCCATGATCTTACTTTTATGAATGTTGAGTTTTAAGCCAAATTTTTCGTACTCCTCTCAGCTCAGCACAAATATTTTTGAGTAAATATTGAGATATGAAAAAAAATACAAGGGAAAGTCCAGCCATTTTTGAGGAAGTTTCATCTCCAGATCCAGAATGTTTAAAGTATTGGACTTCCCTGGTGGTGCAGTGGTTAAGAATACACCAACCAATGCAGAGGTTATGCGTTCAATCCCTGGTCCAGGAAGACCCCACATGCCATGATGCTACTAAGCTTGTGCGCCACAAGTACTGAGCCCACTCGCCTGAGAAGAAGCCATTGCAATGAGAAGCCTGCACTTCACAACCAGAGAGGAGCCCCACTAGCCACAACTAGTGAAATCCCATGAGCAGCAACAATGACCCAGTGCAGTCAAAAGATAAATGAATAAGTACAAATAATAAAGTATTAAAGGTGTGACTTCAGCACCCCTATTTATAATGTTTGAAACCTCATAAAAAAGAGAGAATCAAAAAAAAATTTTTTTTTTTCCCCCTTCTCAACCATTGGCCTCATTTTCCTTCAGCCAGACCTGCAGATTCTGTTCTCACACTGTCTCTCCATCCCTTCTTTTCCTACTGCCATCTACTTCAGAGTCTCTTCCCCTTTTGCCCCAGTACAACGTCTGCGTCCATCTCAATCCAGTGGACTTCAGCAAGACTACTTTTGGAATTTCATTTCTGCTAATAGAGTCAGTGGTTTGCTTTCAAAGACCAGATATAAAAGTGCTTCCCTCCAGAAGTCAACTATGTGCTTGACATCATGATAAGTTTTGGCATTCAAGACCTCTAACCACACAATTTACAAGCTTCAACGACTTGACTCTTTACCAAAAGTCCCATTGGAAGCCATGATAGACTCCAAGGTCAGGAGTGACAAGACTGAAATAAATCACTGATTCAAAATCAGAAGAAGCAGAGTGGAGACAGAGACCAGCTAGGCAGTTTTTACAGGGGACAGAGGGTGCAAACCAGGGCTAAGGTGGGGGCAGTGGCATTGAAGAGAAGTAAACAGATTAAAGGGCCTTGAAGGGACTTCCCTGGCAGCCCAGTGATTAAGACTTGATGCTTCCAATGCAGGGGCGCAGGTATGATCCCCAGTTGAGGAACTAGAATACCACATGGCATGCTATGTGGACCCCCCAAAAAATTTTTTTAAATGAGCTATAAGGAGGTAAAACCAGTCTGCCTTGGCTGATGGATTGGACTGAAGCAGGACTGAGAAAGGAGAACTACCAAGAAAACCTCCTGTTTTTGACTGTATAATAGAATAGATAGTTTCCTTATTCACATAATAAACTTGAGATGACCTTGAGGCAACCAAGAGCGATTGTCAAACTGGCAACTAGATTTCTAGGTCTGGAGCTCCAATGAGAAATCTGGGCCAAAAAAGTCAACCAGGGGTTACTGAACAAACCAGAGAAGAAAAAGGGCCTAAGACGGAGCCTGAAGGAATTTGAAACATTCTAAAACATTGAATAAATAGCCAGAGGAGGAGAAGCTTCTCATGACAATGGCAGCAAGTCAGAATACTTGAAGCTTACTCCACATCATGCAATGGGTTTCTATCTATAGCTAGCTAGCTGTATTACATGATTTAATTCTTACAACAAACTTGCAGGGTAGGTACTATTAGGGTCATGGATATACAAAGCCCAGTCTCCCAAGTGCTGAGCTCTGAAAGTGCAGCAGTGAAGTGAGAGGAGAGCCAAGTGGGAGGTGATATCATCAAAGCTGAAAGAAGAGAGAGTTTGAAGGCAGAAGCTGTCAATAGTGAAAACGCTACTGCAAGGTCAATTAGGTGAGACATTGAAAATATCTCCTGGATTCAAGAATGCAGAAACCAGTAACAAGTTTTGAAAGAGCTGTTTAGGTAGCAGTACTGGGTTGGAACGCAGAGTGGACTGTGCTGAGAATGAGTAGGAGATGACAGCAGGGAGGGAACAAGTACAGTCAACTCCACCAAGAAGTTGGGCTGTGAGGAGCGGGCAGAGAAACTGGTGACAGCGGGACCAGGGTGTGGCCAGGATGTTTGACAGGACAAAAGATCAGGCTGGAATCCAGCCAGGCTCTGCATTCTGGCTGTTTGGTCCTCAGCTTTCTTCACAGTCCACCTCTCACATCCATACATGACCACTGGAAAAAACACAGCCTTGACTAGACGGATATTTGTTGACAAAGTGATGTCTCTGCTTTTCATTATGCTATCTAGGTTGGTCATAACTGTTCTTCCAAGGAGCAAGCCTCTTTTAATTTCATGGCTGCAGTCACATGTGCATTGATTTTGGAGCCCCCCAAAATAAAGTCTGACTCTGTTTCCACTGTTTCCCCATGTATTTCCCATGAAGTGATGGGATTGGATGCCATGATCTTGGTTTTCTGAATGTTGAGCTTTAAGCCAACTTCTTCACTGTCCACTTTCACTTTCATCAAGAGGCTTTTTAGTTCCTCTTCACTTTCTGCCATAGATTGGTGTCATCTGCATATCTGAGGTTATTGATATTTCTCCAGCAATCTTGATTCCAGCCTGTATTTCTTGTAGCCCAGCATTTCTCATGATGTACTCTGCATATAAGTTAAATAAGCAGGGTGATAATATACAGCCTTGACGTACTCCATTTCCGATTTGGAAGCAGTAGTTTGAGCATTCTTTGGCATTGCCTTTCCTGGGGATTTGAATGAAAACTGACCTTCAGCTTCAGCATCAGTCCCTAGGTGGCATAAAAATCACCTTGTAGAAAAAAATCTTTATGGTTTTGTTAATTGCCTGCTGGGGTGAGACAAGTGACCTTGATGATTAATAGGGTGTCATAGGATCACTGGGTTTTGGTCCTCATGTTTGCCCTGGAGATGTTGCCATGACTGTCTCTGTGACCCTTCTGCTGCCTCCCACCTCTGCCTCGGGCCCAGGAAGGTTTGGGACAGTGCCTCTGATCATCTAGGTAAAAAGGAACGTGTAGCCACTCCTCCTTGAATCCTGCTCTTCCTTCATGCATAGCTAGGAGGAACTCACGTTCCCTCTTCTGTGGGGCCATAGACTTTTCTCTCTCCCTTCACCCATGCCCAGCCTAGGGGAGGAGCCCATGGAGAACTGCTCTTTCCTCTGCTTTTCCAAGATGTTTTATCTAAGTTCTCATACTTCTGGATCAGCTAGCTTTTGCTGTGTAATAGTATCTTAAAATCCATCATCTTATTATTGCTCATAGCTCTTGCATGGTGGCTCAGATGGTAAAGAATCTGCCTCCAATGCAGGAGACCCGGGTTCAATCCCTGGGTCAGGAAGATCCCCTAGAGAAGGGAATGGCTACCCACTCCAGTATTCTTGCCTGGAGGGTTTCTTTGACAGAGGACCCTGGCATGCTACAGTCCATGGGGTCACAAAGAGTCAGATAGGACTGATCAACTAACACTACTACTACGACATAGTATGGGTCAGCTTGGTGGTTCTCCTGATTTAGGTCAACTCAAATGGGGCTGGAGCATGTCCAGCCATCCTGTGTGGCATGTGGGATCTTAGTTCCCCAACCAGGAGTTGAACCTGGGCCCCCTGCAGCGGAAGCACACAGAGTACTAACCACTGGACTGCCAAGGAAGTCCCTGTCACATCTCTGCAAAGCACACTTCTCAGACCAGCAGCACCCAGGAACTTATTGGAAATGTAGATGCTCAAGTCCCACTGTAGGCCTAATGAATGAATTTCTGGTTTTTGGCAAGATCACCTGGTGGTTTATGTGTACACTATAGTTTGAGAAGCACTGATCTAAGATATCCTCCCTCACCTGTGTGGCGTTAGCATGCTCGTTGGTCTCGGGGCCTCCTCTGGGATGGCTTACTCTCTGAGCCATGTGGCTAGCCCAGGCTTCTTCACACAGTGATCCCAAAGTTCCCAAGGGCAGCAAGAGGGCAATCCCCATGATGGAAGCATTTTTCCAAGCCTTTGCTCATGTCATATTTGTTAATGTCACCTTGGTCAATGCAAGTCACAAGGCCATCCTAGAGTCAGTGTGGGAATGCCCTACCAAGGACATGGATAGAAGAGAGGGAGATTTTTGTGGTTGTTTTAAAATACCTACCACACTCTCCAGTACCAGAGTTTAGGCTTTTGGAAGGAGACACCAGAGACCTTTTACATTCTGTCTAGCCACATCCCTCCCTACCAGTGAGCACAGAGCTACCTACTTGATTAAAAAAGGGGAGAAAGGAAAAGTGAAAACATAAAAAAAGTTATAGATTAATGCTGGAAAATAAAATCCTTGCAAAGGAGAGGATTGTGTGTACAGAAGTAAGTGGATACATGGGTCTGATAGATGAAAAGTGAGGTTGTCCAGACATTTCACTACACAAGTCATAGGACCCACCTCACCCACCTGGAGCAGAGACCAGAAGCCAGAAGAACTATGACCATCAAGCCTGGGGAAAGAGACCTGAAGCATAAGAAGGTAGACAAAGTGAAAATATAGAAAGATATCATGTGGACAAAGAGTCAAGGTGAAAAATGAAAAGACCAAGTAAAGGAAGAGGAATTAGGCAATGTTCCTGAAAAATAATTCAGAGTAAATATATTATACATGATCCACAATCTCAGATATAGAATGGAGAAAATGCAAAAAACAAAAATAAAGAGAAAAACACATAAAACTACCTAGGAGAAGTGAAGAACAAAGAGTGATGAGCAACACAATAACTGAAATGAAAAATATACTAGAAGGAACCAATAGCAGAATAAATGAGGCAGAAGAACACGTAAGTGAGTTGAAAGACACAATGGTGGAAATAACTGCCAAGGAGTGGAATAAACAAAAAATAATGAAAAGAAATGAGGATATTCTCAGAGACCTTTGAGACAACATTTAAGTCACCAAGTTTTGAACTACAGGAATACTAGAAAAAGAAGAGAAATAGAAGGGTCTGAGAAAATATTTGAAGAGACCATAGCTGAAAACTTGCCTAACATGGGAAAGGAAATTGTCAAGTACATAAATTCAGAGTGACCATATAGGATAAACAGTAAGAGAAACACACCAAGACAAATATTACTGAACCTAACAAAAACTAAATACAGAAAAAAATATTAAAAACAGCAAGGGAAAAGCAGCAAGTAAGATAGAATGGAACCCCAATAATGTTAAGACCTGATCGTTCAGCATAACATTGGCAAGCCAGAAGGGAGTGGAAGTGACAAAAGGGAAAAACCTGCAACCAAGATTTGTCTACTTAGAAAGGATCTAACAGTGATCCTTTAGATTCGACAGAGAAATCAAAAGTATTACAGATAAGCAAAACCGAAGAAAACTCAGCTCCACAGAATGTGCTTTACAATAAATGCTAAAGAAATTTGTCTAGGCAGAAAACACAAGAGAAGCAGAGGACCTATAAAAAGAAATGGAAAACAATAAAGAAAATGGTTACATGAACACATGTATCAATAATTACCTTAAATGTAAATGGATTAAATGTTCTAACCAAAATAAACAGACTGGTTGAATGAATAGAAAAACAATAACCGTAAGCATGATTTCTGTGGGATACACACTTTAGACATAGAGACACATACAAACTGAATGTGAGGAGATGGGAAAAAGGATTTCATTACAATGGAAATCAAAAAAAGCAGAAGTAGTAATACTCACATCAGACAAAATAGTCATTAAAATAAAAATAAAAACTATTACAAGAGAAAAGGAAGAGCACTATATAATGATCAAGGGATCAATCCAAGAAGATATAACAATTGTAAATATTTATGCCCCCAGCATGTGAGCACTTCAGTACATAAGGTCAATGCCAAGAGACATAAAATGGGAAATTGACGGTAACAAAATAATAGTAAAGGACTTTAGCACCCCACTTCCTCCAATGCAGACGGATATTTAATAAGGAAACTCAAACCTTAAATGACACATTATACCAGAAACTGCCGAAATACAAAGGCTCATAGGAGACTATTATGAGCACCTATATACCAATACTTTGGCCACCTCATGCGAAGAGTTGACTCAATGGAAAAGACTCTGATGCTGGGAGGGATTGGGGGCAGGAGGAGAAGGGGACAACAGAGGATGAGATGGCTGGATGGTATCACCGACTCGATGGACGTGAGTTTGAGTGAACTCCGGGAATTGGTGATAGACAGGGAGGCCTGGCGCACTGCAATACTTGGGTTTTCAAAGAGTCAGACATGACTGAGCAACTGAACTGAACTGATATACCAATAAAATGGACAATCTTGGAGAAATGGACAAATTCTAAGCAAAGTGAAACTTTTGAAGCCTGGACCAGGCTTCAAACGAAATAAAATATGAATAGATCAACTACAGACACTAAAATCCAAACTATGACAAAAAATCTTCCAACATACTAAAGTCCAGGGCCAGATGGACTCACAGGCAAGTGCTATAATATGTATAGAGAAGCGCTAACACCTATACTCCTGAAAAACATTCAAACATGCAGAAGTAGGAACACTCCCAAACACATTCTATGAGGCCACCATCACCCTGATACCAAAACCAGACAAGCACATCATAAAGAAAGAAAATTGGAGGCTAATATCATAGATGAACATAGATGCAATGATCCTCAACCAAATACTAGCAAACAGAATACAAGAACACATTAAAAAATCATACATCATGATCAAGTGAGGTTTAACCAGGGATGCAAGGATTCTTTAATATATGCAAATCAAACAATGTTATACACCATACTAATAAATTGAATGTTAAAGCCTATATGATAATATTAATAAAAGCAGAAGAATTATAGGTAAGGTTGAGTACCAATTGTACAAAAAACCCTCCAGAAAATGGGCATAGAAGGAACCTACCTCAACATAATAAAGGCCATATTCAACAATCCCACAGCAAACATTATTCTCAATAATGACAAACTGAAAACATTTCCTCTAAGATCAGAAACAAGGGAAGGGTGTCCATTCTTGCCATTATTATTCAACACAGTTTTGTATGACCTAGACATGACAATCGGAGAAGAAAAATCAAAGAAATCCATATTTAACAAGAAGTAAAACTCTCACTGTTTGCAGTTGACATGATACTATATGTAGAAACTCCTAAACATGGCACCAGAAAACTACTAGAAACAATGAATGAATTTAGTAATGTTGCAGGATATAAAATTAATACACAGGAATCCCTTGCATTCCAATACATTAACAATGAAAAATCAGAAAGAGAAATGAGGACACAATACCATTGACCATTGCAACAAGAGAATAAAATATCTAGTATTAAACCTTGATATGTATATTGTCACCTTGCTTATAAACTTATATGCAGAGTACATCAGGTGAGATGCTGCACAGGATGAATCACAAGCTGGAATTAAGACTGTTGGTAGAAATATCAGTCACCTCAGATATGCAGATGACACCACCTTAATGGCAGAATGTGAAGAGGAACTAAAGAGCCTCTTGAAGAAGGTGAAAGAGGAGAGTGAAAAAGCTGACTTAAAATTCAGCATTCAAAAAAACTATGTTGAGGTCATCCGGTCCCAGCACTTCATGGCAAATAGATGGGGAAACAATGGAAAGAGTGGCAGACTTTATTTTCTTGAGCTCTCAAATCACTTTGGAGGGTGACTGCATCCATGAAATTAAGACATTTGTTCCATGGCAGAGTAACTATGACAAATCTAGACAGTGTATTATAAAGCAGAGACATCACTTTACCAACAAAGGCCCCTCTAGTCAAAGCTATGGTTTTTCCAGTGACTTCTGTTGTCATACACGGATGTGAGAGTTGAACCATACAGAAGCCTGAGCGTCAAAGAATTGATGCTTTCAAACTGTGGTGCTGGAGAAGACTTGAGTCCCTTGGGCAGCAAGGAGGTCAAACCAGTCAATCCTAAAGGAAATAAACCTTGAATATTTATTGGAAGGATTGATACTGAAGCTCCAATTCTTTGGCTAACTGATGCAAAGGGCCAAATCATTGGAAAAGACTCTGATACTTGGAAAGACTGAGGGCAGCCAGAGAGGGTGACAGAGGAGGAGATGGTTGGATGGTATCATTCACTCAATGGAAATGAATTTGGGCAAACTCTGGGAGTTAGTGAAGGACAGGGCAGCCTGGTGTGATTCAGTCCATGGGGTCACAAAGAGTCAGACATGACTGAGCAGCAACAAAGGATACAAAAGACCTATATGCAGAAACTAGAAGATACTAATGAAAGAACTCAAAGATGACAGATACAGAGAGATAATGGAGATGGAGAGATAATATCATGTTCCTGGATTGAATGAATCAATATTATGTAAATAAGTATACTACCCAAACAGTCTTGAGATTTAATGCCATCCTTATTAAATAACCAATGACATATTTCACAGAACTACAACAAAAAATTCCACAGTTTGTATGGTAATATTAAAGACCCCAAGTAGCCAAAGCATTATTGAGAGTGAAAAATGGAGCCAGAAGAATCAAGTGTCTTGATTTCAGACTATATTTACTACAAAGCAGCAATAAGAAAAACAGACTGGGACAGGCATAACAACAGAAAAATAGGTGAGTGGAATAGTCTAGGAAGCCCCAAGAAAAACCCATACTCCTAGGGGCACCTAATCTTTGAAAAAAGAGGCAAGAATAAACAATGGAGAAAAGACAGCCTCTTCAATAAGTCATGCTTGGAAAACTGTAGAGTTCAGTTCAGTCTCTCAGTTGTGTCCAACTCTTTGTCACCCCACGAAGTGCAGCACACCAGGCCTCCCTGTCCATCACCAACTCCCGGAGGTTACTCAAACTCATGTCCACTGAGTCGGTGATGCCATCCAACCATCTCATACTCTGTCATCCCCTTCTTTTCCTGTCTTCAATCTTTCCCGGCACCAGGGTCTTTTCCAAAGGGACAGTTCTTGGCATCAGGTGGCCGAAGTATTGGAATTTCAGCTTCAGCATCAGTCTCCAATGAACATTCAGGACTGATCTCCTTTAGGATGGACTGGTTGGATCTCCTTGCAGTCCAAGGGACTCTCAAGAGTCTTCTCCAACACCACAGTTCACAAGTGTCAATTCTTCAGTGATCAGCTTTCTTTGTAGTCCAACACTCACAGACATACATGACTACTGGAAAAACCATAACCCTGAGTAGACAGACCTTTGTTACCAAAGTAATGTCTCTGCCTTTTAATATGCTGTCTAGGTTGGTCATAACATTCCTTACAAGGAGTAAGGGTCTTAATTTCATGGCTGCAGTCACCAACTGCAGTGATTTTGAAGCCCTAAAAAATCGTCTCTAACAGTTTCTAGTGTTTCCCTATCTATTTGCCATGAAATGATGGGGCTGGATGCCATGATATAGTTTTGTGAATGTTAAGCTTTAAGACAATTTTTTCACTCTCCTCTTTCACTTTTATCAAGTGGCTCTTAGTTCTTCACTTTCTGTCATAACTGTGGTGTCATCTGCCTATATGAGGTTATTGATATTTCTCCCTGCAATCTTGATTCTAACTTGTGCTTCATCCAGCCCAGCATTTCTCATGATGTACTCTGCATATAAGTTAAATAAGCAGGGTGACAGTATACAGCCTTGACATACTCCTTTTCCTATTTGCAACCAGTCTGTTGTTCCATGTCCAGTTCTAACTGTTGCTTCCTGACCTGTATAGAGGTTTCTCAAGAGGCAGGTCAGGTGGTCTGGTATTCCCATCACTTGAAGAATTTTCCAGAGTTTATTGTGATCCACACAGTCAAAGGCTTTGGCATAGTCAATAAAGCAGAAAAAGATGTTCTTTCTGGAACTCTCTTGATTTTTCGATGATGGACGGTGGGTGGTTGGGAAAGGGAAAAGGGGGGGGGAAAAAAAAAAAAAAAAAAAAAAAAAGAAAAAAAAAAAAAAAAAAAAAAAAAAAGGATGATTGTTTGAAAAAAAAAGAAAAAAATAAAAAATTGATATAATAGAAAAAGAAAAATATAAAAAAAGAAAAAAAAAAAAATTTTTATGGGGTTTGGGGTTTAGAGGAGAGAGGAGGAGAGGGGGAAAAATACTATACCTTTCCAAAAAAAAAAAAAAAAAAAAAAAAAGAGAAAAAAAATCCAAAAAAAAAACAAAAACAACGAAAAGAGAACAGAAAACAACAAAAAAAAAAAAAAAACAACTAAAAGAAGGAAGGAAAGAAAAAAAAAAGAAAAGAGAGAAAAAAAAGGAGAGCCGGACCTCTGTCCGGGGAAGGAGTCTTAAAAGAAAAAGAGAAGTTTCCAACCCCCAGGAAACACTCTCCCTGAAGAATCTGTGCCGAACCTAGGAAGCACGGAGAATATCATAACAGGGAGGAAAACAATTAAACAATTAAAACCCACAGACTACAAGCCCTGCGGTAACTTCCACAGCGGAGAAGCATCATCGCAAACGCCCGCATCCGCCATTAGCAAGCCTGGGCTGGGCAGGGAGACTCTGGGCCGCTCCCCCGGGCGAAGCTCCCCTGCGGGCGCGCCCCCCCCCCGCCGGCCGCTCTCGCACGGGCCCCCCCACCAACGCCCGCAGCTCCCCCAACGGCCGCCCTTGCCACGCCAGCCACCCCCCCACCTTCAGCTGTTTCCGCGAGAGCCACCCCCTCGCCTGCCGGTCCCCTGCCAGCCGCTCCCCCACTGGCCGTCACCGCGGCGCTGGCTGCCTTGGCCTGATTGTCCCGAGCGCTGCCTGATCGGAGTAGTTTGGGCCAGCAGACCAGACTGTGCAGCGCCGACCACACGAGAGGCCAGCCCTAGCCCAGGACACCGCCGGGCCCGCGC
Organism: Tragelaphus eurycerus; assembly: GCA_935064755.1. Taxonomy (NCBI): domain Eukaryota; kingdom Metazoa; phylum Chordata; class Mammalia; order Artiodactyla; family Bovidae; genus Tragelaphus; species Tragelaphus eurycerus. The sequence continues at coordinate 24,647 of CAKXYN010000600.1, read as the reverse complement.
ACAGAACAAAGGACTATACAGACCAACTACAGAGAAAGGGGCCTATAGATCTTGAGAAATTTAAGCTGGAATAAGGAACTAGCCGAAAATGAACTGAACCCACAACAATAATAGAGAAATTCTTATATATATTGTTACTATTTTAACCATCATTATTTCCTTTTTTTTTGTCTTTTTTTAATATTTTTTTAATTTTTATTATTTTTTATTAAAAAAAGGAAAACAAAATTTTTTTCCTTCTTTTAATTTTTTTGTTTCTTTTATTTTTATTTTTTTATTCTCTAGTACTTCTTTAATCTCCACTTTTAGATATAACTTTGTGACCCTGTTTTTTTTTTTTTTTTTTTTTGTCCTTTGCTTTTTTTTTCTTTTTGTCCTTTGCTTTTTTTCTTTCCTTTTTATTTTCTTTAGTGATTACTGACTAGATCTGTCTCTCTCCTTTACATTCCCTCCTTTTATCCTCCTGACCACCTCTGTCTCCTTCCTCCATTTTTCCTTCTCTGTATAACTCCGTGAACATCCCTGAGCGGCCCAGTTGTGGAATGCAGTATAGAAGAAGAAGTTGTTGAGACTACTGTAAAAATAAGACCAATAACTGGAAGCAGGAGGCTTAAGTCCAAACCCTGATCCCACGAAACATTAATTGACAGGAGCTCATCAAATGCCTCCATACCTACTCTGAAACCAAGCATCACACAAAGACCAGCAAGTACCACAGCAAGACATACCAAGCAATTCTCCAGAAAAACAAGAACACAGCCCTGAGCTCCAATACACAGGCTACACAAAGCAACCCCAAAATCATAGACATCTCATAACTCACTACTAGACACTCCACTGCACCCCAGAGAAAAGAAATCCAGCTCCACCCACCAGAACACCGACACAAGCTTCCATAAACAAGAAACCTCGACAAGCCACCGGTACAAACCCACATATAGTGCAGAAACGCCACAATAAAGAGAACTCCACAGACTGCCAGAATACAGTAAGGACACCCCAAACTCAGCAATTTAAACAAGATGAAGAGACAGAAGAAATCCCAGCAGGTAAAGGAAGAGGAGAAATGCCCACCAAACCAAACAAAAGAGGAAGAAATAGCAAACCTACCTGATAAAGAATTCCAAATAATGATAGTGAAATTAATCCAAAATCTGGAAAGCAAAATGGAATCACGGATAAATAGCCTGGAGAAAAGCACTGAGAAGATGCAAGAAAGATTTAACAAGGACCTAGAAGAAATAAAAGAGTCAATATATAATGAATAATGCAATAAATGAGATCCAAAACACTCTGGAGGCAACAAATAGCAGAATAACAGAGGCAGAAGATAGAATTAGCGAATTAGGAGATAGAATGGCAGAATTAAATGAAGCAGAGGAGAAAAAAGAAAAACGAATTAAAAGAAATGAGGACAATCTCAGAGACGTCCAGGACAATTTTAAACGTTACAATATTCGAATCATAGGAGTCCCAGAAGAAGAAGACAAAAGAAAGACCATGAGAAGATACTAGAGGAGATAATAGTCGAAAACTTCCCTAAAATGGGGAAGGAAATAATCACTCAAGTCCAAGAAACCCAGAGAGTCCCAAATAGGATAAACCCAAGGCAAAACACCCCAAGACACATATTAATCAAATTAACAAAGATCAAACACAAAGAACAAATATTAAAAGCAGCAAGGGAAAAACAACAAATAACACACAAGGGAATTCCCATAAGGATAACAGCTGAACTTTCAATAGAAACTCTCCAAGCCAGGAGGGAATGGCAAGACATACTTAAAGTGATGAAAGAAAGGAACCTACAGCCCAGATTATTGTACCCAGCAAGGATCTCATTCAAATATGAAGGAGAAATCAAAACCTTTACAGACAAGCAAAAGCTGAGAGAATTCAGCAACAACAAACCAGCTCTCCAACAAATACTAGACAGGACATTCTCTAGACAGGAAACACAAAAAGAATATATAAAATTCAAACCCAAAAGAACAAAGTAAATGGCAACGGGATCATATTTATCAATAATTACCTTAAATGTAAATGGGTTGAATGCCCCAACCAAAAGACAGAGACTGGCTGAATGGATACAAAAACAAGACCCCTACATATTTTGTCTACAAGAGACCCACCTCAAAACAGGGGACACATACAGACTGAAAGTGAAGGGCTGGAAAAAGATTTTCCATGCAAATAGGGACCAAAAGAAAGCAGGAGTAGCAATACTCATATCAGATAAAATAGACTTTAAAACAAAGGCTGTGAAAAGAGACAAAGAAGGTCACTACATAATGATCAAAGGATCAATCCAAGAAGAAGATATAACAATTATAAATATATATGCACCCAACATAGGAGCACCGCAATATGTAAGACAAATACTAACAAGTATGAAAGGAGAAATCAACAATAACACAATAATAGTGGGAGACTTTAATACCCCACTCACACCAATGGATAGATCAACTACACAGAAAATTAACAAGGAAACACAAACTTTAAATGATACAATAGACCAGTTAGAACTAATTGATATCTATAGGACATTTCATCCCAAAACAATGAATTTCACCTTTGTCTCAAGCACACACGGAACCTTCTCCAGGATAGACCACATCCTGGGCCATAAATCTAGCCTTGGTAAGTTCAGAAAAATTGAAATCATTCCAAACGTTTTTTCTGACCACATTGCAGTAAGAGTAAATCTCAATAACAGGAGAAAAACTATTAAAAATTCCAACATATGGAGGCTGAACAACACACTCCTGAATAACCAACAAATCACAGAAGAAATCAAAAAAGAAATCAAATTCTGCATAGAAACGAATGAAAATGAAAACACAACAACCCAAAAACCTGTGGGACACTGTAAAAGCAGTCCTAAGGGAAAATTCATAGCAATACAGGCATACCTCAAGAAACAAGAAAAAGCCAAATAAATAACCTAACTCTACACCTAAAGCAACTGGAAAAGAAAGAAATGAAGCACCCCAAGGTTAGTAGAGGGAAAGAAATCTTAAAAATTAGGGCAGAAATAAATGCAAAAGAAACAAAAGAGACCATAGCAAAAATCAACAAAGCCAAAAGCTGGTTCTTTGAAAGAGTAAATAAAATTGACAAACCACTAGCCAGACTCATCAAGAAACAAAGGGAGAAAAATCAAATCAATAAAATTAGAAATGAAAATGGAGAGATCACAAAAGACAGCACAGAAATACAAAGGATCATAAAAGACTACTATCAGCAATTATATGGCAATAAAATGAACACTGTGGAAGAAATGGACAAATTCTTAGAAAAGTACAACTTTCCAAAACTGGATCAGGAAGATATAGAAAATCTTAACAGACCCATCACAAGCACGGAAATTGAAACTGTAATCAGAAATCTTCCAGCAAACAAAAGCCCAGGTCCAGATGGCTTCACAGCTGAATGCTACCAAAAATTTAGAGAAGAGCTAACACCTACCCTACTCAAACTCTTCCAGAAAATTGCAGAGGAAGGCAAATTTCCAAACTCATTCTATGAGGCCACCATCACCCTAATACCAAAACCTGACAAAGATCCCACAAAAAAAGAAAACTACAGGCCAATATCACTGATGAACATAGACGCAAAAATCCTTAACAAAATTCTAGCAATCAGAATCCAACAACACATTAAAAAGATCATACACCATGGCCAAGTGGGCTTTATCCTAGGAATGCAAGGATTCTTTGATATCCGCAAATCAATCAACGTAATACACCACATTAACAAACTGAAGAATAAAAACCATATGATTATCTCAATAGATGCAGAGAAAGCTTTTGACAAAGTTCAACATTCATTTATGATAAAAACTCCAGAAAGCAGGAATAGAAGGAACATACCTCAACATAATAAAAGCTATATATGACAAACCCACAGCAAACATTATCCTCAATGGTGAAAAATTGAAAGCATTTCCTCTAAAGTCAGGAACAAGACAAGGATGTCCACTTTCACCATTACTATTCAACATAGTTTTGGAAGTTTTGGCCACAGCAATCAGAGCAGAAAAAGAAATAAAAGGAATACAAATTGGAAAAGAAGAAGTAAAACTCTCACTGTTAGCAGATGACATGATCCTCTACGTAGAAAACCCTAAAGATTCCACCAGAAAATTACTAGAACTGATCAATGAATATAGTAAAGTTGCAGGATATAAAATTAACACACAGAAATCTCTTGCATTCCTGTACACTAATAACGAGAAAATAGAAAGAGAAATTAAGGAAACAATTCCATTCACCATTGCAATGAAAACAATAAAATACTTAGGAATATATCTTCCTAAAGAATCTAAAGACCTATATATAGAAAACTATAAAACACTGGTGAAAGAAATCAAAGAGGACACTAATAGATGGAGAAATATACCATGTTCATGGATTGGTAGAATCAATATAGTGAAAATGAGTATACTACCCAAAGCAATTTATAGATTCAATGCAATCCCCATCAAGCTACCAACGGTATTCTTCACAGAGCTAGAACAAATAATTTCTCAATTTGTATGGAAATACAAAAAACTTCGAATAGCCAAAGCTATCTTGAGAAAGAAGAACGGAACTGGAGGAATCAACCTGCCTGACTTCAGGCTCTACTACAAAGCCACAGTCATCAAGACAGTATGGTACTGGCACAAAGACAGAAATATAGATCAATGGAACAAAATAGAAAGTCCAGAGATAAATCCATGCACATATGGACACCTTATCTTTGACAAAGGAGGCAAGAATATACAATGGATTAAAGACAATCTCTTTAACAAGTGGTGCTGGGAAAACTGGTTGAACACTTGTAAAAGAATGAAACTAGAGCACTTTCTAACACCATACACAAAAATAAACTCAAAATGGATTAAAGATCTAAATGTAAGACCAGAAACCATAAAACTCCTAGAGGAAAACATAGGCAAAACACTCTGACTTACATCACAGCAGGATCCTCTATGACCCACCTCCCAGAATATTGGAAATAAAATAAAAAATGAACAAATGGGACCTAATCAAACTTAAAAAGCTTCTGCACAACAAAGGAAACTATAAGCAAGGTGAAAAGACAGCCTTCAGACTGGGAGAAAATAATAGCAAATGAAGCAACAGACAAACAAATAATCTCAAAAATATACAAGCAACTTCTACAGCTCAATTCCAGAAAAATAAATGACCCAATCAAAAAATGGGCCAAAGAACTAAATAATTTCTAATTATTAATAATTAGAATAGGAATAATTCTACTAATTTCTCCAAAGAAGACATACAGATGGCTAACAAACACATGAAAAGATGCTCAACATCACTCATTATCAGAGAAATGCAAATCAAAACCACTATGAGGTACCATTTCCCGCCAGTCAGAATGGCTGCGATCCAAAAGTCCACAAGCAATAAATGCTGGAGAGGGTGCGGAGAGAAAGGAACCCTCTTACACTGTTGGTGGGAATGCAAACTAGTACAGCCACTATTCAAATATTAAATAAATATTATGTATTCAAATATTAACATTTAAAACTCAAGTATCAAATGAATATTTGAATGTTACACTAGTCAGCTGGACAGACTGACTGGGCCTTCTCTTCCTAGCTCAGGCATTGTTTAGAAGACATATTTATAATGAAATAATTTTTTATGCTATTGGCTTCTATTTTGAAATAAATGTTACATTAAATACCCTGGCCTAAAATGGGTAATCTTGCCTTTCTCCAGGGCATCTTCCCGACCCAGGGATCGAACCCAGGTGTCCCGCATTTCAGACTGATTCTTTACCAACTGACCTATCAGGGAAGCCCAGATATCCTGCAAAGAATGAATTCTGGCAAAAATGAGAAGTATGTCAAATATAAAAACAAACAGAAAGAATGAAGAAGATGCTTTGAGATTACTGATATCTACATATTCATAGGAATAAATGATGTTTGTGGAAATCCATTTTAGTCTATAGTGCCTAGTTAGCCATTTCAAAAATTATTTCCCTTTGGTCTTTACAGACTACTAAATATATGTGTGCATATATGTATATATACATATATAATGTTATTTGTATGTATTTAATATATAAAATTATATGGAATAGGACTACATATTTATATATTATGTAATTAATATATATAATGATATGCAGTATGTATTCTTCTATTAACATATGATACATGTATAGTATGTCACATTGTAAAACCTGACATTGTCTGATAATTTGTAACTCTATATTACAGAAACCAAAAAGAATCTCTAATCTCAGGTTTTACTTCATGATTTATTTTCTCCTATAATACAGTGTTTCAAATAAAGCCACATTTGCACAATCATTTCAGCAAGTATGAGAATTCTTTATTCTGTCTCAATATTGGTTAGGGTAAAATTTATCCACCAAGTCAATTTCTTTTTGGTTCTTGGAAACATAATCTATTATTTCCATTTGGAGCATGCCTGTTGATAACAAATGAAAAGCACAAAATGTCTTTTTGGTTTCATCAATGACTATTTGGTTTCACAGATATTTTCTTGGAACTGAACTTTTTCTTCACAGATACATAGAAATAAAATGAAGACAGTAATTTATGATATTTCTACATTCAAAAGATTATTTTCTTTTGCTATTGTTCATCTTTATTGTGTTTAACAGTAGGGCCATTAAATGAAATGAGACACCAGAAATTTTCACAAGGCTAAACTAGCCTAATTGACACTATCATCAATTTCCTGGATTTTCTAGTGATATAAACAGGAAATTGCAGAATATATATAAAGGGAAGCTCAAAGCTATGCTATCCAGTTTCATTACCATTTGTTCCCGATCCCTTTCAAAGGTAAGGATTTTATAACCAGTTGTTTTCCTGAAGCTCAGTTTTCCACTAGAATCAAAATATACCAAAGTTAATCTGAATGCAATATTTCTTCGAGGTTGTAAACAGATGGAGCCATCATATGGCTGACCGAAAACATTTCGTCTGAAAATTATATGATGGCTGGTGAAGATGACATAGAAATAAACACCGAAATTGTAACCGGACCACTGCCAGGCATATTTTCCATCTCTGACAATCCTTTTGCCACATCTCATGCTATATTCTTCAAGTTCGGTTTCACTGATGTCTCTAGGACCAATTTCCCTGTATTGTTGTGCTCTAAGCAAGGTATACCATTGTCGTTTATAAACACACGATAACCATTCTGAAGGTATTAGAGCATCTTGTTCAATAACTTTTGTGGAGGCCAGGTCACAAATGATATGCTGAAACCTCAAACTTTTAAATACTGGTTGAAATACTATGCCTTGCTTAGTTTCAAGGAAGGAAATGCTACCATCATGTTCCCTGTGCCTGGAAAACCAGTTGTTGGCATTACCTAAAAGCTGTTTCATTGTGCCTTTCCAACCTGGGTTAAGGCGGAGGAACATCCACTGTTTAAGTGTAATATATATATCGATTTCCTTTTGCATTACTAATAAGTTAGAAGAAGAAATGACCAGATTCATAAGATCTGTACTGAGTTCTTTGTAAAGTTCAACACTTGGATGAGTCATCAGATTGTGGAGAAGCCACTCAAAGCACCCTGTCTTTACAGAATGTAACCCGTAGGTCTCTGCTGCCACATAGAAGCTACATACAGTTTTCACATTAATTGTTTCCTTCATGGTCTTCTCACACTGCTGAATTAAGTCCTCTACTTGAAGCAGGCACGCGGTCGCCAAAACTCCTGGAACTTGAAGGGGCTCAATTAAGACATATTCATCCCTATACAATGAGCCCAATACAAAATGCAAAGATTCTACATTTATATTCTGGTCATTAATGTCCAGGTCAATAATATCTTTGTGACATTCTTCCCAAGAATCTCTAAACATTGTAGCAAAGTAGTCCGACTGACATAAAAACATTTTGTGTAAAAACCATACTTTTCCCAGAGCTCGGATTTTAATGTCACTGGTTTCCCCATTTAAAAATAAAGTTTGGTAAGCATACTCAGATTTGATCTTAACTTTTTTACCCTGGCTTGTACAGACGACTTGCTGTAGATCCTCCTCCTGGTTGCGGCTCTTCTCAGAGTCTAGGCCTAAGCAGGGACCGGTGCTCTGTTTGCGTTTACGGCTTCCAGACAGGTAACTGGGACCTGCCTGGGGTTCTGGCTGCTGCAGGTCCCCTGTGCCAGATTCCCTGCGTTGCAGAATCCGACTGTTCGAGGTCCCCATAGATAAAGGTTCTTAGGGCCCCAAAAGAGACTGCTGCAGAGACTTCTCTGCCACAGCATTGCTGTGGCGTGCCAGCTCCGCTTCGGCCCTAGTTTCACTTGGACACTTTAGCACAGTCCCAAACGTCACAGTGGAGGCTCTGCATTCTTCATTCTCTGCTCCAGCCCCTCCCTCCCTGTGGCCCCGCCCACTGCCTCCAGTCTTCCATTCAGTCTAGCCTACTGTTCAGGGCCCCTGCCTCCAGGTTGTCCTTGAAAATACTTTCCTATAAGGGAAATGACTGAATCAAATGCTTTTGGATCATGGTGTTGTACATATATTTTGGAGTGTACATATTCACACGGTGTTGTACATATATTTTGGAGTGTACATATTCACATTTCTACTGCAAGTGGGAGAATTCTTTTCTCAGCTGTCAGCAATATTGAATATAATCATCTACCTTCCACTGTTAGTAATTTGAAAAAGATGAACAGTGGTATACCATTATTTTATTATTGCTCTTTCATTATAGAGAAGGCAAACTTTTATTTGATGTATGTGTGCATATGCATATATATGCACAAAATTATACATATATACAAAATTATATATGTATAATTTTGAAATAGCAGTAGAGATAAAGAGATATTTCAAAGTTTTCTGATAAGGTACATCTTCATATTCTTTGCTTATTTCTGTATGAAAAGTGTAAGTCACTAAGCCGTGTCTAACTCTTTGAAAGCCGATGGACTGTAGCCTGCCAGGCTCTTCTGTCCATGGAATTCTCAGGGAAGAATACTGGAGTGGGTAGCCATTTCCTTCTCCAGGGGATCTTTCTGAACCAGGGCTCGAACCCTGGTTTCCCACATTGCGGGCAGTTTCTGTACTGTCTGAGCCACCAAGGAAGCCCCAAAAGAAAGTGTTAGTTGCTTGGTCATGTCCAACTCTTTGTGACCCCATGGTCGGCAACTTGCCAGAGTCCTCTGTCCATGAAAGTCTCCAGGCAAGAAAACGGGAGTGGGTTGCCATTTCCTTCTCCAGGGAAATTCCTGACACATGGATCAAATCCAGTCTCCTGCACTGCAGGCAGATTCTTTATCCTTTGAGCTACCAGGGAAATGTTTATTTCTGTATAGCTTTACATATATTTTCTCCTTAGTGATTGTCAAAAGCTTATTAGCTTCTTATAATGTAAGATTACACATATGTATGGTGTGCATGCCTGCTAAGTCACCTTCAGTCGTGTCCCACTCTTTATGACCCTATGGACTGTAGCACACCAGGCTCCTCTGTCTATGAGGATTCTCCAGGCAAAAATACTGGAGTGGGTTGCCATGACTTCCTCCAGGGCATCTGTCTGATCCAGGTATCAAACCTGCATCTCTTACCTCTTCTGAATTGGCAGGTGGGTTCTTTACTAGTAGTGCCAAGTGGGAAGCCCATATATATGCATATATACATATAAAAATGAGAATTGTTAAAAGGTTATATTTTGTTGTTGTTCAGTCGCTCAGTCATGTCCAACTTTTTGTGACCCCATAGCCTATAGCACACCAGGCTTTGCTGTCTTTCATCATCTCTTGGAGCTTGCTCAAACTCATGCCCATTGAATCAGAAATGTCATTCAACCATCACGTCCTCTGCTGTCCCCTTCTCCTCCTGCCTTCAATCTTTCCCAACATGAGGGTCTTTTCTAAATAGTTGGCTGTTTGCATCAGGTGGCCAAAGTATTAGAGCTTCAGTTTCAGCATCAGTCCTTCCAAGGAATATTCAGGATTGATTTCCTTTAGGATTGACTGATTTGACCTCCTTGCTGTCTGAAGGACTCTCAAGAGTCTTCTCCAACACCACTGTGCAAAAACATCAACTCTTTGGCACTCAGCCTTCTTTATGGTCCAATTCTCACATCCATACATAACTACTGGAAAAATCATAGCTTTTACTATATACAACTTTGTCAGCAAAGTAATATCTCTGCTTTTTAATATGCTGTCTAAGTTTGTCATAACTTTCCTTCCAAGGAGCAAGTGTCTTTTAATTTCATGGCTGCAGTCACCATCTGTAGTGATTTTGGGGCCCCCAAAAATAAAGTCTGTCACTGTTTCCATTGTTTCCCTATCTATTTGCCATGAAGTGATGGACTGGATGCCATGGTTTTAGTTTTTTTAATACTGAGTTTTAAGCCAGCTTTTTCACTCTCCACTTTCACCTCCACCAAGAGGCTCTGTAGTTCCTCCTCACTTTCTGCCATAAGGATGGTGTCATCTGCATGTCTGAGGCTATTGATATTTCTCTCAACAATCTTGATTTCAGCTTATGCTTCATGCAGCCCAGAATTTTGCATGATGTACTCTGGATATAAGTTAAATGATCAGGGTGACAATATACAGCCTTGACATACTCCTTTCCCAACATGGAAACAGTTCATTGTTCAATATCTGGTTCTAATTCTTATTTCTTGATCTGCATACAGTTTTCTCAGGAGGTAGGTAATGTACTATGGTCAGGTATTCCCATCTCTTGAAGAATTTTCCACAGTTTGTAGTGATCCACCCAGTCAAAGCCTTAGGAAACATCAATAAAGTCAATGAAGCAGAAGCAGATTTTTTTTTAATTCTTTCTTTTTCTGTGAACCAGTGGATGTTGCCAATTTGACCGCTGGTTTCTCTGCCTTTTCTAAATTCATCTTGAACATCTTCAAGTTCTCAGTTCATGTACTGTTGAAGGCTGGCGTGGAGAATTTTGAGCATTATTTGTTAGCATGTGAGATTGTGCAGTAGTTTGAAAATTCTTTGGCATTCCCCTTCTTTAGGATTGGAATGAAAACTGATTTTTTCCAGTCCTGTGGTCAGTGCTTAGTTTTCCATATTTTCTGGCATATTGAATGCAGAACGTTAACAGCATTATCTTTGAGGATTTGAAATAGCTCAGCTGTAATTCCATCACCTCCATTAGCTTTGTTAGCAGTGATGCTTCCTATGGCCCACTTGACTTGACACTCCAAGATGTCTGGCTGTAGGTGAATCATCACACCATCAAGGCTATCTGGGTTATTAAGGTCTTTTTGTATAGTTCTATGTATTTCTTGCCACCTCTTCTTTATATCTTCTGCTTCTTTTAGGTTCATGCTGTTTCTGTCCTTTATTGTGCCCATCTTTGCATGAAATGTAAAGCTCCTCCCACTGCCCCCTTTTCTGGGCTTTATCTTCAGTTTATAAGAAACTGTCAAACTGTTTTCCAAAGCGGCTTTACCATTTGCTGTTACCACTAGCAACGAAAGATGGTGGAGTAGAAGGACATGTGTTCATCTTCTCCTGTAAGAACACCAAAATGGCAACTAGCTGCTAGATAACCATCAACAAGAGAATGTTGAATCCCACTGAAAAAAGATACTTTGATCTAAGGGCAGAAGAGAATCCCTAACAAGGCAGTAGGAGGGGCACAGCTGCATTTAAAATTAAATCTCAGACCCAGTAGAGATCCTCGGAGGGCACAAACAAAAGCTTGGGCGCACCAGAACTGAGGGAAAGGAGCAATGACACCCACAAGAGACCGAGCCAGACCTGCATTTGAGTGTATGAGTGTCTCCTGGGGAGGCATGGGTAGCAGTGACCTGCCTTGGGGACAAGGATTCTGGTTGCAGCAGACTCGGGAGGCACAGCGTGTGGCATAATCCTCTTTGAGGAGGTTATCATTAACCCCACTATAGAGCCACCAAGATGATGACCCTCAATCTGGAGAACAATTATGCCAAAGAAGTTCTTTCACTGTTTCAAAAGTTCTAGCACCCACAACAGATTTCCCAACCTGGGAATCCAGCAAAAGGACTGAGAATCATTAGGGAAACAGACTTTTGAGGGGCACAACAAAACCTTGTGCACACCAGGAGAAAGGAGCATTGACTCTGCAAATGACTGAGCCAGACATGCCTGTGAGTGTTCAGGAGTCTCCAGTGGAGGTGTGGGTCGACAGTGGCCTGCTGTGTGGTCAGGAGGTCATCATTAGTGCCATTTACTCTATCATAGTTTGGAGTATGATCCAACGGATGTTGGCAATTTGATTTCTGATTCCTCTGCCTTTTCTAAATCCAGCTTGAACATCTGGAATTTCACAGTTCACATATTGCTGAAGCCTGGCTTGGAGAATTTTGAGCATTGCTTTACTAGCCTTTGAGATGAGAGCAATTGTGTTGTAGTATGAGCATTCTTTGGCATTGCCTTTCTTTGGGATTGGAATGAAAACTGACCTTTTCCAGTCCTGTGGCCACTGCTGAGTTTTCCAAATTTGCTGGCACATTGAGTGCAACACTTTCACAGCATCATGTTTCAGGATTTCAAATAGCTCAACTGGAATTCCACCACCTCCACTAGCTTTGTTCGTAGTGATGCTTTCTAAGGCCCACTTGACTTCACATTCCAGGATGTCAGACTCTAGGTCAGTGATCACATCTTCGTGATTATCTGGGTCGTGAACATCTTGTTTGTATAGTTCTTCTGTGTATTCTTGCCATCTCTTCTTAATATCTTCTGCTTCTGTTAAGTCCATAACATTGCTGTCCTTTATCGAGCCCATCTTTGCATGAAATGTCCCCTTGGTATCTCTAATTTTCTTGAAGAAATGTCCAGTCTTTCCCCTTCTGTTGTTTTCCTCGATTTCTTTGCATTGATCACTGAGGAAGGCTTTCTTATCTCTTCTTGCTATTCTTTGGAACTCTGCATTCAGATGCTTATATCTTTCCTTTTCTCTTTGCTTTTTGTTTCTCTTCTTTTCACAGCTATTTGTAAGGCCTCCCCAGACAGCCATCTTGCTTTTTTGCATTTCTTTTCCATGGGGATGGTCTTGATCCCTGTCTCCTGTACAATGTCATGAACCTCATTCCATAGTTCATCAGGAACTCTATCTATCAGATCTGGGCCCTTAAATCTATTTCTCACTTCCACTATATTATCATAAAGGATTTGATTTAGGTCATACCTGAATGGTCTATTGGTTTTCCCTTCTTTCTTCAATTTCAGTCTGAATTTGGTAATAAGGAGTTCATGATCCGAGCCACAGTCAGCTCCTGGTCTTGTTTTTTTGACTGTGTAGAGCTTCTCCATTTTTGGCAGCAAAGAATATAATGAGTCTGATTTCAGTGCTGACCATCTGGTGATGTCCATGTGTAGAGTCTTCTGTTGTGTTGTTGGAAGAGGGTGTTTGTTATGACCAGTGCATTTTCTTGGCAAAACTCTTAGTCTTTCCCTGCTTCATTCCATATTCCAAGGCCAAATATGCCTGTTATTTCAGGTGATTCTTGACTTCCTACCTTTGCAGTCCAAGCCTCTATAATGAAAAGGACATTTTTTGGGGTGTTAGTTTTAAAAGGTCTTGTAGGTCTTCATAGAACCGTTCAACTGCAGCTTCTTCAGCATTACTGGTTGAGGCATAGACTTGGATTACTGTGATATTGAATGGTTTGCCTTGGAAACGAACAGAGATCATTCTGTCGTTTTTGAGATTGTATCCAAGTACTGCATTTCAGACTCTTTTGTTGACCATGATGGCTACTCCATTTCTTCTGAGGTATTCCTACCCGCAGTAGAAGATATAATGGTCATCTGAGTTAAATTCAGTCATTCCAGTCCATTTGAGTTGGCTGATTCCTAGAATGTTTACATTCACTCTTGCCATCTCTTGTTTGACCACTTCCAATTTGCCTTCATTCATGGACCTGACATTCCAGGTTCCTGTGCAATATTGCTTTTTACAGCATCGGACCGTGCTTCTATCACCAGTCACATCCACAGCTGGGTATTGTTTTTGCTTTGGCTCCATCCCTTCATTCTTCCTGGAGTTATTTCTCCACTGATCTCCAGTAGTATATTGGGCCCCTACTGACCTTGGGAGTTCCTCTTTCAGTATCTTATCATTTTGCTTTTTCATACTGTTCATGGGGTTCTCAAAGAAAGAATACTGAAGTGGTTTTCCATTCCCTTCTCCAGTGGACCACATCCTGTCAGATCTCTCCACCATGACCCGCCCATCCTGAGATGCCCCTTTTTTATGTTAAGGAAACTTCCTTCTATTCCTTTAAAAAATATTTTAATTGGAAGCTAATTGCTTTACAATATTCTAGTGGTTTTTCCATACTTTGACATGAATCAGCCATGGGTTTACATGTGTTCCGCATCCTGAACCAAACTCTCACCTCTCTCCCCATTCCATCCCTCAGGGTCCCCTGAGCACCATGTCATGCATCACACCTGCACTGGCGATTCGTTTCAAAGATGATAATACACATGTTTCAGTGCTATTCTTTCAGATCATCCCACCCTTGCATTCTCCCACAGAGTCCATAAGTCTGTTCTGTACATCTGTGTCTCTTTTGCTGTCCTGCATACAGGGTTATCATCACCCTCTTTCAAATATCATGTATGTGCATTAATATACTATTATGTTGTTCTTCTTTCTATCTTACTTAATAACTCTGTATTAGGCTCCAGTTTCATCCACTTCATTAGAACAGATTCAGATGTATTCTTTTCAAAGGCTGAGTCGTTTTCCCTTGTGTATATGTACCACTGGTTTCTTATCCATTCGTCTGCTGATGGACATCTAGGTTGCTTCCATGTCCCGGCTATTACAAACAGTGGTGTGATGAACATTGGGGTACATGTGTCTCTTTCAATTCTGGTTTCCTTGGTGTGTACACCCAGCAGTGGGATTCCTCAGTCATATGGCAGTTCTGTTTCCAGTATTTTAAGGAATCTCCACACTGTTCCCCATAGCTGCTCTACTAGTTTGCATTCCCACCAACAGTGTAAGAGCGTTCCCTTTTCTCCACACCCTCTTCAGCATTTATTGTTTGTAGATACTTGGATCACAGCCATTCTGACTGGCATGAGATGGTAGCTAATCGTGGTTTTGATTTGCATTTCTCTGATAATGAGTGATGTTGAGAATCTTTTCATGTGTTTGTTAGCCATCTGTATGTCTTCTTTGGAGAAATGTCTGTTTAGTTGTTTGGCCCATTTTTCATTGGGTTGCTCATTTTTCTGGAATTGAGCTGTAGGAGTTGCTTGTATATTTTTGAGATTAATTGTCACTTGCTTCATTTGCTATTACTTTCTCCCATTCTGAAGGCTGTCTTTTCACTTTGTTTCTAGTTTCCTTCATTGTGCAAAAGCATTTCAGTTTAATTAGGTCCCATTTGTTTATTTTTGCTTTTATTTCCCTTACTCTGGTAGGTGGGTCATAGAGGATCCTGCTGTGATTTATGTCTGAGAGTGTTTTGCCTATGTTTTCCTCTAGGAGTTTTACAGTTTCTGATCATATGTTTAGATCTTTACTCCATATTGACTTTGCTTTTGTATATAGTGTTAGAAAGTGTTCTAGTTTCATTCTTTTACAAGTAGTTGACGAGTTTTCCCAGCACCACTTGTTAAAGAGATTGTCCTTTTTCCATTGTATATTCTTGCTTCCTGTGTCAAGGATAAGGTGTCCATAGGTGCGTGAATTTATCTCTGGGCTTTCTATTTTGTTGCATTGATCTATATTTCTGTCTTTGTGCCAGTACCATACTGTCTTGATGACTGTAGCTTTGTAGTATAGTCTGAAGTTAGGCAGGTTGATTCCTCCAGTTCCATTCTTTTTCTCAAGATTGCTTTGCCTATTTGAGGTTTTTTTGTATTTCCATACAATCTGTGAAATTATTTGTTCTAGTTCTGTGAAAAATACCGTTGGTAGCTTGATAAGGATTGCTCTGAATCTATAGATTGCTTCGAGTAGTATACTCATTTTCACTTTATTGTTTCTTCCAATCCGTGAACATGGTATATTTCTCCATCTATTTGTGTTGTCTTTGATTTCTTTCATCAGTGTTTTATACTTTTCTTCATACAGGTTTTTTGTTTCTTTATGTAGATATATTCCTAAGCATTTTATTCTTTTTGTCGCAATGGTGAATGGAATGGTTTCCTTAATTTCTCTTTCTGTTTTCTCATTGTTAGTGTATAGGAATGCAAGACATTTCTTTGTGTTAATTTTATATCCTGCAATTTTACTATATTCATTGATTAGCTCTAGTACTTTTCTGGTGGAATCTTTAGGGTTTTCTATGTAGAGGATCATGTCATCTACAAACAGTGAGAGCTTCACTTCTTCTTTTCCAATCTGGGTTCCTTTTATTTCTTTTTCTGCTCTGATTGCTGTGGCTAAAACTTTGAAAACTATCTTGAATAGTGATGGTGATTGTGGGCACCCGTGTCTTGTTCCTGATTTTAGGGGAAATGCTGTCAATTTTTCACCATTGAGTATGTTTGCTGTGTATTTGTCATATATAGCTTTTATTATGTTGAGGGACTGGAATGCAAAAGTAGGAAGTCAAGAAACACCTGGAGTAACAGGCAAATTTGGCCTTGGAATATGGGATGAAGCAGGGCAAAGACTAATCAAGTTTTGCCAAGAAAATGCACTGGTTATAGCAAACACCCTTTGCCCACAACACAAGAGAAGACTCTACACATGGGCATCACCAGATGGTCCACACCAAAATCAGATTGATTATATTCTTTGCTGCCAAAGATGGAGAAGCTCTATAAAGTCAACAAAAACAAGACCAGGAGCTGACTGTTGGCTCAGATCATGAACCCCTTTTTATGAAGTTCAGACTGAAATTGAAGACAGTAGGGAAAACCTCTAGACCATTCAGGTATGACCTAAATCAAATCCCTTATGATTACACAGTGGAAGTTATAAATAGATTTAAGGGCCCAGATCTGATAGATAGAGTGCCTGATGAACTATGGAATGAAGTTCGTGACACAGTACAGGAGACAGGGATCAAGACCATCTCCATGGAAAAGAAATGCAAAAAAGCAAAATGACTGTCTGGGGAGGACTTACAACTGGCTGTGAAAAGAAGAGAAGCAAAAAGCAAAGGAGAAAAGGAAAGTTATAAGCATCTGAATGCAGTGTTCCACAGAATAGCAAGAAGAGATAAGAAGGCCTTCCTCAGTGATCAATGCAAAGAAATCGAGGAAAATAACAGAATGGGAAAGACTAGAGATCTCTTCAAGAAAATTACAGATACCAAGGGGACATTTCATGCAAAGATGTGCTCGATAAAGGACAGAAATGGTATGGACCTAAGCCAACAAGAAGATATAAAAAAAGGTGTCAATAAAACACAGAAAAACTGTACAAAAAGTTCTTCACGACCCAGATAATCACGATGGTATGATCACTGACCTAGAGCCAGACATCCTGGAATGTGAAGTCAAGTGGGCCTTAGAAAGCATCCCTATGAACAAAGCTAGTGGAGGTGATGGAATTCCAGTTGAGCTATTTCAAATCCTGAAAGATGATGCTGAGAAAGTGTTGCACTGAATATGCCAGCAAATTTGGAAGAGTCAGCAGTGGCCAGAGGACTGGAAAAGGTCAGTTTTCATTCCAATGCCAAAGAAAGGTAATGCCAAAGAATGCTCAAACTACCGCACAATTGCACTCATCTGACATGCTAGGAAAGCAATGCTCAAAATTCTCCAAGCCAGGTTTTAGCAATATGTGAACGGTGAATTTCCTGATGTTCAAGCTGGTTGTAGAAAAGGCAGAGGAACCAGAGATCAAATTGCCAACATGTGCTGGATCATTCAAAAAGCAAGAGAGTTCCAGAAAAGCATCTATTTCTGCTTTTTTGACTATGCCAAAGGCTTAGACTGTGTGGATCACAATAAACTGTGGCAAATTCTGAAAGAGATGGCAATACCAGAGCACCTGACCTGCCTCTTGAGAAACCTCTATGCAGGTTAGGAAGCAACAGTTAGATCTGCACATGGAACAACAGACTGGTTCCAAATAGGAAAAGGAGTACGTCAAGGCTGTATATTGGCACCCTGCTTATTTAACTTCTATGCAGAGTACATCATGAGAAAGGCTGGGCTGGAAGAAGCACAAGGTGAAATCGAGATTGCTGGGAGAAATATCAATCACCTCAGATATGCAGATGACACCACCCTTATGGCAGGAAGTGAAGAGGAACTAAGAAGCCTCTTGATGAAGGTGAAAGTGGAGAGTGAAGAAGTTGGCTTAAAGCTCAACATTCAGCAAACCAAGATCATGGCATCTGGTCCCATCACTTCATGGCAAATAGATGGGGAAACAGTGTCAGACTTTATTTTTCTGGGTTCCAAAATCACTACAGATGGTGACTGCAGCCATGAAATGAAAAGACACTTACTCCTTGGAAGGAAAGTTATAACCAACCTAGATAGCATATTGACAAGCAGAGACATTACTTTGCCTACAAAGGTCTGTCTAGTCAAGGAATGGTTTTTCCTGTGGTCATGTATGGATGTGAGATTTGTATTGTGAAGAAGGCTGAGCGCCGAAGAATTGATGCTTTTGAACTGTGGAGTTGGAAGAGACTCTTGAGAGTCCCTTGGTCTGCAAGGGGATCCAACTGGTCCATTCTAAAGGAGATCAGCCCTGGGATTTCTTTGGAAGGAATGATGCTAAAGCTGAAAGTCCAGTACTTTTGCCACCTCATGTGAAGAGTTGACTCATTGAAAAAGACTCTGATGCTGGGAGGGATTGGGGGCAAGAGGAGAAGGGGACGACAGAGGGTGAGATGGCTGAATGGCGTCATTGACTCGACGGAAATGTGTCTGAATGAACTCCTGGATTTGGTGATGGACAGGGAGACCTGGCATGCTGCAATTCATGGGGTCGCGACTGAGCAAGTGAACTGAACTGAACGGTACATTCCTTCTATATCTGCTTTCTGGAGGGTTTTTCTAAAATCAAAAATGGATGTTGAATTTTTTCAAAGGCTTTCTCTGCAGATTATCATCTATGGAGATTATCATATGGTCTTTATCTTTCAATTTGTTAATGTGGTGTATCACATTGATTGATTTGTGGATATTAAGAATCCTTGCATTCCTGGGATAAAGCCCACTTCGTCATGATGTATGACCTTTGTAATATGTTTTGGATTCTCTTTGCTAAAATTTTGTTAAGGATTTTTGCATCTATGTTAATCAGTGATATTGGCCTGTGGTTTTTTTTTTTTTTTTTTTTGTGTGTGTGTGTGTGTGTGTGTGACATGTTTTTCTGGTTTTGGTATTAGGGTGATGGTTGCCTCATAGAATGAGTTTGGAAGTGCACCTTCTTCTGTAAATTTCTGGAAGAGTTTGAGTAGCATAGGTGTTAGCTCTTCTCTAAATTTTTGGTAGAATTCAGCTGTGAAGCTGTCTGGTCCTGGACTTTTGTTTGCTGGAAGATTTCTGATTACAGTTTTGATTTCTGTGCTTGTGATGGGTCTATTAAGATTTTCGATTTCTTCCAGATTCAGTTTTGTAAAGTTATACATTTCTAAGAATTTTTCCATTCCTTCCAAGTTGTCCATTTTATTCACATATAATTACTGATAGTAGTCTCTTATGATCCTTTGTATTTCTTTGTTGTCTGTTGGGATTTCTCCATTTTCATTTCTAATTTTGTTGCCTTGATTCTTCTCCTTTTGTTTCTTGATGAGTCTGGCTAATGGTTTGTCAATTGTATGCATCTTTTCAAAGCACCAGCTTTTAGCTTTGTTGATTTTTGCTATGGTCTCTGTTGTTTCTTTTCCATTTTTTTGTGCCCTAATTTTTAAGATTTCTTTCCTTCTACGAACCCTGAGGTTCTTCATTTTTTCCTTTTCTCATTGCTTTAGGTGTAGAGTTAGGTTATTTATTTGACTTTTTCTTTTTTCTTGAGGTAAGCCTCTACTGCTATGCACCTTCCCCTTAGCACTGCTCTTACAGTGTCCCATAGGTGTTGGGTTGTAGTATTTTCATTCTTTTCTATGCATATTTTGATTTGTTTTTTGATTTATTCTGTGATTTGTTGGTTATTCAGAAGCATGTTGTTTAGCCTCCATATGTTGGAATTTTTAATAGTTCTTTTCCTGTAATTGAGATCTACTGCATTTTGTTCAGAAAAGATGCTTGGAAAGATTTCAAAGTTTTTTGAGTTTACCAAGCCTAGATTTGTGGCCCAGGATGTGATCTATCCTGGAGAAGGTTCCGTGTGCACTTGAGAAAAAGGTGAAATGCATTGTTTTGGGGTGAAATGTTGTGTAGATATCAATTAAGTCTATCTGGTCCATTGTGTCATTTGAAGTTTGTGTTTCCTTGTTAATTTTCTGTTCAGTTGATCTATCCATAGGTGTGAGTGGGGTATTGAAGTCTCCCACTATTATTGTGTTATTGTTAATTTCCCCTTTCATACTTGTTAGCATTTGCCTTACATATTGTGGTGCCCCTATGTTGGGTGCATATATATTTATCATTGTTATATCTTCTTCTTGGATTGGTCCTTTGATCATTATGGAGTGTCCTTCTTTGTCTCTTTTCCCAGTCTTTATCTTAAAGTCTATTTTATCTGATATGATTTATCTCATATTGTTACTCCTGCTTTTTTTGGCCTGTGTTTGTGTGAAATATCTTTATCCAAGCCTTCACTTTCAGTCTGTAATGTGTCCCTTGTTTTGAGGTGGGTCTCTTTTAGACAGCATATATAGGGGTCTTGTTTTTGTATCCATTTGACCAGTGTTTGTCTTTTGGTTGGGGCGTTCAACCTATTTATGTTTAAGGTGATTTTTGAGAAGTATGAGCCCATTACCATTTACTTTGTTGCTTTGGGTTCGAGTTTAGGCACCTTTTCTGTGTTTCCTGTCTAGAGAAGATCTTTTAGCATTTGTCGAAGAGCTGGTTTGGTGGTGCTGAATTCTCTCAGCTTTTGCTTGTCTGTAAAGCTTTTGATTTCGCCTTTATATCTGAATGAGACCCTTGCTGGGTACAGTAAGTTGGGTTGTAGGTTTTTCTCTTTCATCACTTTAAGTATGTCCTGCCATTCCCTTCTGGCCGGAAGAGTTTCTATTGAAAAATCAGCTGTTATCCCATGTGCAGCAACAATGACCCAGTGCAGTCAAAAAATAAATGAATAAGTACAAATAATAAAGTATTAAAGATGTGACTTCAGCACCCCTGTTTATAATGTTTGAAACCTCATAAAAAAGAGAGAATCAAAAAAAAATTTTTTTTATTTCTCCCTTCTCAACCATTGGCCTCATTTTCCTTCAGCCAGGCCTGCAGATTCTGTTCTCACACCGTCTCTCCATCCCTTCTTTTCCTACTGCCATCTACTTCAGGGTCTCTTCCCCTTTTGCCCCAGTACATCTTCTGCGTCCATCTCAATCCACTGGACTCCAGCAAGACTATTTTTGGAATTTCATTTCTGCTAATATAGTCAGTGGTTTGCTTTCAAAGACCAGATATAAAAGTGCTTCCCTCCAGAAGTCAACTATGTGCTTGACATCATGATAAGTTTTGGCATTCAAGACCTCTAACCACACAATTTACAAGCTTCAACGACTTGACTCTTTACCAAAAGTCCCATTGGAAGCCATGATAGACTCCAAGGTCAGGAGTGACAAGACTGAAATAAATCACTGATTCAAAATCAGAAGAAAGCAGAGTGGAGACAGAGACCAGCTAGGCAGTTTTTACAGGGGACAGAGGGTGCAAACCAGGGCTAAGGTGGGGGCAGTGGCAATTAAGAGAAGTAAATAGATTAAAGGGCCTTGAAGGGACTTCCTGGCAGCCCAGTGATTAAGACTCGATGCTTCCAATGCACGGGCACAGGTATGATCCCCGGTTGAGGAACTAGAATACCACATGGCATGCTATGTGGATCACCCAAAAAATTTTCTTTATGAGCTATAAGGAGGTAAAACCAGTCTGCCTTGGCTGATGGATTGGACTGAAGCAGGACTGAGAAAGAGAGAACTACCAAGAAAACCTCCTATGTTTTTGACTGCATAATAGAATAGATAGTTTCCCTATTCACATATAAAACTTGAGATGACCTTGAGGCAACCAAGAGCGATTGTCAAACTGGCAACTAGATTTCTAGGTCTGGAGCTCCAATGAGAAATCTGGGCCAAAAAAGTCAACCAGGGGTTACTGAACAAACCAGAGAAGAAAAAGGGCCTAAGACTGAGCCTGAAGGAATTTGAAACATTCTAAAACATTGAATAACTAGCCAGAGGAGGAGAAGCTTCTCATGACAATGGCAGTAAGTCAGAATACTTGAAGCTTACTCCACATCATGCAATGGGTTTCTATCTATAGCTAGCTAGCTGTATTACATGATTTAATTCTTACAACAACCTTGCAGGGTAGGTACTATTAGGGTCATGGATATACAAAGCCCAGTCTCCCAAGTGCTGAGCTCTGAAAGTGCAGCAGTGAAGTGAGAGGAGAGCCAAGTGGGAGGTGATATCATCAAAGCTGAAAGAAGAGAGAGTTTGAAGGCAGAAGCTGTCAATAGTGAAAACGCTACTGCAAGGTCAATTAGGTGAGACATTGAAAATGTCTCCTGGATTCAAGGATGCAGAAACCAGTAACAAGTTTTGAAAGAGCTGTTTAAGTAGCAGTACTGGGTTAGAACGCAGAGTGGACTGTGCTGAGAATGAGTAGGAGATGACAGCAGGGAGGGAACAAGTACAGTCAACTCCACCAAGAAGTTGGTCTGTGAGGAGCGGGCAGAGAAACTGGTGACAGCGGGACCAGGGTGTGGCCAGGATGTCTGACAGGACAAAAGATCAGGCTGGAATCCAGCCAGGCTCTGCATTCTGGCTGATAATGTGGGCCTGGGCCTGCAGCCTGAAGACAGGGGTGCTTTTTACAATGTGGTCAGCCCCCTCTTTCTGCAATTCCTCCACCTGGAGGGGCACCTTCTGGTTCCCATAAGGGAGTTGAAGGTAAAGCTGTGCTAGATGAGGCTTTGACTCAATGGGACTTTAAAGAGAGACATTTAACTATGCTGAATTCTAACACTGGTGAGAAAAATCTGGCTGATAGAGTGTGGTTGAAATAACAGAAAGGAGAAATAGGGACTGATAGGGGGTCCAGGACCTACACTAATATTACAAAATGAAGAAAAAGGGGGTGGAAGTTTCACTAGCTTTTTTGTTGTTCAATTACTCAGTGAAGACTGACTGTTTGTGACCCCATGGACTGCCGCACACCAGGCTTCCCTGTTCTTCACCAACTCCCATAGCTTGCTTAAACTCTTGTCTACTGAGTTGGTGATGCCTTAGAGCCATCTCATCCTCTGTTGTCCCCTTCTCCTCCTGCCTTCAATCTTTCCCAGCATCAGGGTCTTTTCCAAAGAGTCAGCTCTTTGCAATATGTGGCCAAACTATTGGAGCTTCAGCTTCAGCATCAGTCCTTCAGTTCAGTTCAGTCGCTCAGTCATGTCTGACTCTTTGTGACCCCATGAATCGCAGCACGCCAGGCCTCCCTGTCCATCACCAACTCCAGGAGTTCACTCAGACTCACGGACATTGAGTGAGTGATTCCATCCAGCAATCTCATCCTCTGTCGTCCCCTTCTCCTCCTGCCCCCAATTCCTACCAGTATCAGAGTCTTTTCCAATGAGTCAACACTTCGCATGAGGTGGACAAAGTTCTGGACTTTCAGCTTCAGCATCATTCCTTCCAAAGAAATCCCAGGGCTGATCTCCTTGAGAATGGACTTGTTGGATCTCCTTGCAGTCCAAGGGACTCTCAAGAGTCTTCTTCGACACCACAGTTCAAAAGCATCAACTCTTTGGTGCTCAGCTTTCTTCACAGACCAACTCTCACATCCATACATGACCACTGGAAAAAACATAGCCTTGACTAGACGGATATTTGTTGGCAAAGTAATGTCTCTGCTTTTCATTATGCTATTTAGGTTGGTCATAACTTTTCTTCCAAGGAGCAAGCCTCTTTTAATTTCATGGCTGCAGTCACATGTGCATTGATTTTGGAGCCCCAGAAAATAAAGTCTGACACTGTTTCCACTGTTTCCCCATATATTTCCCATGAAATGATGGGATCGGATGCCATGATCTTGGTTTTCTGAATGTTGAGCTTTAACCCATCTTCTTCACTGTCCACTTTCACTTTCATCAAGAGGCTTTTTAGTTCCTCTTCACTTTCTGCCATAGGGTGGTGTCATCTGCATATCTGAGGTTATTGATATTTCTCCAGCAATCTTGATTCCAGCCTGTGTTTTTTGCAGCCCAGCATTTCTCATGATGTACTCTGCATATAAATTAAATAAGCAGGGTGATAATATACAGCCTTGACATACTCCTTTTCCGATTTGGAGGCAGTAGTTTGAGCATTCTTTGGCATTGCCTTTCCTGGGGATTTGAATGAAAACTGACCTTCAGCTTCAGCATCAGTCTTTATGTGGCATAAAAATCACCTTGTAGAAAAAAATCTTTATGGTTTTGTTAATTGCCTGCTGGGGTGAGACAAGTGACCTTGATGATTAATAGGGTGTCATAGGATCACTGGGTTTTGGTCTTCATGTTTGCCCTGGAGATGTTGCCATGACTGTCTCTGTGACCCTTCTGCTGCCTCCCACCTGTGCCTG
>CAKXYN010000599.1:0-49079 GCA_935064755.1 Tragelaphus eurycerus | reverse complement strand
GCCACATATGCTGTTTCCTCAAGGCTGTCTGTTTCCGTTTCGATGATCCAATGGGTTCGTGGTATTTCTCTCAACACGCTGCAGTGGCAAATGGTCTCCTCTCACGATGACTGAAGGCAACCTCGTGGTTTTCCTCGAGTTGCAGTGGGATTCCCGAATTACGACGGGGACCTCAGCGGAGCCTCTCGTGTGGCCCAAGGGAAGACCAATCTCCATTCCACATGGTGTGGGAGAGCTGGGGATTGCTCTCTAGGCCCTGCAGGGCAAAGAGACCTCTTCTAGTCTTCTAGGCGTGTGTCCAGAAACTCCGTGTTCCCCTTCAGGGGCGCTAGGTATCTCGTGGGTGCATTCAAGTTTCAGCCATGGAGTCTGGCCATGTTTCTAGTTGAAACAAAGAACTCCTCTCTGCTATCGAGTCGACAATGCTAGCTCTTGAAGCCCATTGTTTTAAAAAAGTAAAAGGCAATCAAGCCTTCTGTGGAGTTTTGAGAGTGGACTGGGGGTTTCTTTCTAGGCCCTGGAGGAAAAGAACGGCCTCATGTGGCGATGTCAGGGGAATATCAAGGTGTTTCCTGGAGCTGCGTCTCCACGTGCGGTATTTCCCTCGAGCTATGACGGGGAACTCAGTGAGCCTCTCTTGGGTTCCAAGGGAAGTCCAGTGCCCATTGTAGTAGTGAGGACGGCCCAGGATGGCTCTCTAGTCATGGCAGGGGAATCGGGTTTCAAGAAGGGTTGAAGGGGGTATCTCAAGGAGTTTCTTCATGTGCTGTAAGAAAGCCTAGGTTTTCTGGGCTTGTGACGGTGACCTCCGGCAGCTTCCCTTGGTTCCTATGAGAATGGGGAATACTGTGCAGTTGAGAGGGTGATCTTGGGATTCCACAGGGTTCAGTGCCATGGAAGAGGGCCACATCTGGAGGTGAGGCGGGAATCTCAGGCTTCCTCTCCTGTTCTGACATCGATCTCCGGGTCTTTGGGGGTTCTGAACAGGGAGTTAGGCCTGGCCTTGGGTGGAACCATGGAACTCCGCTATCCTTTCGAGGTGTTCATGGAGTGTCAGGCTCTTTGTCGAGTTCTCCTTGGAAGCAGAGGCTCTTTCGGGAGGATGCACCCAGTGTGTCAGTGCTCCTTCGTGTGCTGACTTCATCCTCGGGGTTGCAATGGAAAAGGTGGGTAAGCATTGGGACTTCTCTTGAGTTGACGGGAAAATCGGTGTCTTTCAGAATGTGCCACGAACCACGAGGCTTCCTCTCGAGTTTCCAAGTGAGAAGGGCCTCCTGCTGAGGTTTGGTGGAAGGTCGGGATACCTTTCCAGGCAGAGATGGGGGATTGACACTCATGTTGGGATCAGGAGGGAAGAAGGTGCTCAGAAGAAGATGTGCCAGGTAGCTCGGTGTTCCTCTCCAAAGAGACAGGTATGTTGGGCCACATATGCTGTTTCCTCAAGGCTGTCTCTTTCCGTTTCGATGATCCAATGGGTTCGTGGTATTTCTCTCAACTCGGTGCAGTGGGACATGGCCTCCTCCGGCGATGACTGGGGAACCACGTGGTTATTCTCGACTTACGTCGGGATTCTCGAGTTACGACCTGGAACTCAGCGAGCCTCTGGTGTGGCCCCAGGGAGGATCAATCTCCATTCCAAATGGCGTGGGAGAGCTGGGGAATGCTCTCCAGTCGTTGCAGGGCAAAAAGACCTCTTCTAGGCTTCTAGGCGTGTGTCCAGATACACCGTGTTCCCCTTCAGGAGCGCTAGGGTTCCCGGGGTTGCATTCAAGTTTCAGCCGGGGAATCTGGCCTCGACTCGAGTTGAAACAAAGTACTCCTCTGTCCTCTCGAGTGGCCAAGGCAAGCTCTTGAAATGCATTGTGTTAAAAGAAAGGCAATCAAGCTTTCTGTGGAGTTTTGAGAGAGGACTCTTATCTGCTCTCCAGGCCCTGCAGGAAAAGATGGGCCTCATGTGGTGATGTCAGTGGAATCTCATGGTGTTTCCTCGAGATGCGGCTCGACGTTTGGCATTTCTCTCGACCTTCAACAGGGACCTCAGGGAGCCTCTCTTGTGTCCCCAGGGAAGTCCAGTCCCCACTGGAGTAGAGAAGAGTGCCTGGGATGGCTCTCCATTCACGGCAGGGGAATCGGGCTTCAGGACTTGTTGAAGGGGCGTATCTCAAGGTGTTTCTCGAGTTGCTGTAAGAAAGCCTAGGTTGTCTGGGCTTGTGACGGTGACCTCTGGCAGCTTCCCTTGGTGCCTATTAGAATGTGCAATACTGTGCAGTTTAGAGGGTTGTCTTGGCATTCCCCTGGGTTCAGTGCCATGAAAGTGGGCCCCATCTGGAGGTGAGCCGGGAATCTCAGGCTTCCTCTCCTGTTTTGACATCGATCTCAGGGTCCTTGGGGGTTCTGAACAGGGAGTTAGGCCTCGCCTTGTGTGGAGCCACGGAACTCCACTATCCTCTCGAGGTGTTCATGGAGTGTTAGGCCCCTTGTCGAGTTGTCCTTGGACACAGAGGCTCTTTCGGGAGGATGCACTCAGTGTGTCAGTGCTCCTTCGTGTGGTGACTTCATCCTCGGGGTTGTATTGGAAAAGGTGGGCCGGAATTGGGAGTTCTCTTTAGTTGACAGGAACTCGGTGTCTTTTGGAATGTAACACGAACCACGAGGCTTCCTCTCGAGTTTCTAAGTGAGAAGGGCCTCCTGCTGAGGTTCGGTGGAAGGTCGGGATACCTTTCCAGGCATAGCGGGGGATTGACACTCATGTTGGGATCAGGAGGGAAGAAGGGGCTCAGAAGAAGATGTGCCAGGAAGCTCGGTGTTCCTCTCCAAAGAGACCGGTATGTTGGGCCACATATGCTGTTTCCTCAAGGCTGTCTGTTTCCATTTCTATAATCCAATCGGTTCGTGGTATTTCTCTCAACTCGGTGCAGTGGGACATGGCCTCCTCCGGTGATGATTGGGGAACCACGTGGTTATTCTCGACTTACGGCGGGATTCTCGAGTTACAACCTGGAACTCAGGGAGCCTCTGGTGTGGCCCCAGCGAACATCAATCTCCATTCCAAATGGCGTGGGAGAGCTGGGGAATGCTCTCCAGTCGTTGCAGGGCAAAAATACCTCTTCTAGTCTTCTAGGCGTGTGTCCAGAAACTCCGTGTTCCCCTTCAGGAGCGCTAGGGTTCCCGGGGTTGCACTCAAGATACAGCCGGGGAATTAGGCCTCGACTCGAGTTGAAACAAAGTACTCCTCTGACCTCTCGAGTGGCCAAGGCAAGCTTTTGAAACGCATTGTGTTCAAAGAAAGGCAATCAAGCCTTCTGTGGAGTTTTGAGAGAGGACTCTTGTCTGCTCTCTAGGCCCTGCAGGAAAAGATGGGCCTCATGTGGTGACGTCAGTGGCATCTCATGGTGTTTCCTCGAGATGGGGCTCGACGTTTGGTATTTCTCTCGAGCTTCGACGGGGACCTCAGGGAGCCTCTCTTGTGTCCCCAGGGAAGTCCAGTCCCCATTGGAGAAGCGAAGAGTGCCCGGGATGGCTCTCCATTCACAGCAGGGAAATCGGGCTTCAGGACGTGTTTGAGGGGTGTATCTCAAGGTGTTTCTCGAGTTGCTGTAAGAAAGCCTAGTTTGTCTGTGCTTGTGACGGTGACCTCTGGCAGCTTCCCTTGGTGCCTATGAGAATGTGCAATACTGTGCAGTTTAGAGGGTTGTCTTGGGATTCCACTGGGTTCAGTGCCATGGAAGAGGGCCCCATCTGGAGGTGAGCCGGGAATCTCAGGCTTCCTCTCCAGTTCTGACATCGATCTCCGGGTCTTTGGGGGTTCTGAACAGGGAGTTAGGCCTCGCCTTGTGTGCAGCCATGCAACTCCACTATCCTCTAGAGGTGTCCATGGAGTGTCAGGCCCCTTGTCGAGTTGTCCTTGGAACCAGAGGCTCTTTCCGGAGGATGCACCCAATGTGTCAGTGCTCCTTCGTGTGGTGACTTCATCCTCAGGGTTCCATTGGAAAAGGTGGGCGGGTTTTGGGACTTCTCTTTAGTTGACGGGAAACTCGGTGTCTTTCGGTATGTGGCACGAACCACGAGGCTTCCTCTCGAGTTTCCAAGTGAGAAGGGCCTCCTGCGGAGGTTTGGTGGAAGGTCGGGATACTTTTCCAGGAATAGCGGGGGATTGACACTCATGTCGAGATCAGGAGGGAAGAAGGGGCTCAGAAGAAGATGTGCCAGGTACCTCGGTGTTCCTCTCCAAAGAGACCGGTATGTTGGGCCACATATGCTGTTTCCTCAAGGCTGTCTGTTTCCGTTTCGATGATCCAATGGGTTCGTGGTATTTCTCTCAACTCGGTGCAGTGGGACATGGCCTCCTCTGGCGATGACTGGGCAACCACGTGGTTATTCTCGACTTACGGAGGGATTCTCGAGTTACGACCTGGAACTCAGCGAGCCGCTCGTGTGGCCCCAGGGAAGATTAATGTCCATTTCAAAAGGCTTGGGAGAGCTGGGGAATGCTCTCGAGTCGCTGCAGGGCAAAAAGACCTCTTCTAATCTTCTAGGCGTGTGTCAAGAAACTCCGTGTTCCCCTTCAGGGGCGCTAGGGTTCCCGGGGTTGCATTCAAGTTTCAGCCGTGGAATCAGGCCTCGTCTCGAGTTGAAACAAAGTACTCCTCTTTCCTCTCGAGTGGCCAAGGCAAGCTCTTGAAACGCATTGTGTTACAAGAAAGGCAATCAAGCCTTCTGTGGAGCTTTGTGAGAGGACTCATCTGTGCTCTCTAGTCCCTGCAGGAAAAGAAGGGCCTCATGGGGTGATGTTAGTGGCATCTCATGGTGTTTCCTCGAGATGCGGCTCCACGATTGGCATTTCTCTCGAGCTTCGACGGGGACCTCAGGGAGCCTCTCTTGAGTCCCCAGGGAAGTCCAGTCCCCATTGGAGTAGCGAAAAGTGTCCAGGATGGCTCTCCATTCACGGCAGGGGAATCGGGCTTCAGGAAGTGTTGAAGGGGGTATCTCAAGGTGTTTCTCGAGTTGCAGTAAGAAAGCCTAGGTTGTCTGGGCTTGTGACGGTGACCTCTGGCAGCTTCCCTTGGTTCCTATGAGAATGGGCAATACTGTGCAGTTGAGAGGGTTATCTTGGGATTCCACAGAGTTCAGTGCCATGGAAGAGGGCCACATCTGGAGGTGAGGCGGGAATCTCAGGCTTCCTCTCCTGTTCTGACCTCGATCTCCGGGTCTTTGGGGTTTCTGAACAGGGAGTTAGGCCTGGCCTTGTGTGGAGCCACAGAACTCCACTATCCTCTCGAGGTGTTCATGGAGTGTCAGGCCCCTTGTCGAGTTGTCCTTGGAACCAGAGGCTCTTTCGGGAGGATGCACCCAGTGTGTCAGTGCTCCTTCGTGTGGTGACTTCATCCTCGGTGTTCCATTGGAAAAGCTGGGCCGGTAGTGGGACTTCTCTTGAGTTGACGGGATACTCGGTGTCTTTCTGAATGTGGCACGAACCACGAGGCTTCCTCTCGAGTTTCCAAGTGAGAAGGGCCTCCTGATGAGGTTTGGTGGAAGGTCGGGATACCTTTCCAGACATAGCGGGGGGATTGACACTCATGTCGAGATCAGGAGGGAAGAAGGGGCTCAGAAGAAGATGTGCCAGGTACCTCGGTGTTCCTCTCCAAAGAGACCGGTATGTTGGGCCACATAAGCTGTTTCCTCAAGGCTGTCTGTTTTCGTTTCGATGATCCAATGGGTTCGTGGTATTTCTCTCAACTCGGTGCAGTGGGACATGGCCTCCTCTGGCGAAGACTGGGCAATCACGTGGTGTTTCTCTACTTACGGCGGGATTCTCGAGTTACGATCTGGAACTCAGTGAGCCTCTCTTGTGTCTCCAAGGAAATCCAGTCCCCTTTCGAGTAGCGAATAGTGCCCGGGATGGCTCTCCATTCACGGCAGGGAATCGGGGTTCAGGACGTGTTGAAGGGGGTATCTCAAGGTGTTTCTCGAGTTGCTGTAAGAAAGCCTAGGTTGTCTGGGCCTGTGACGGTGACCTCTGGCAGCTTCCCTTAGTTCCTATGAGAAGCGATAATACTGTGCACTTGACATGGTTGTCTTTGGATTCACCTGGGTTTAGTGCCATGGAAGAGGGTCTCATGTGGAGGTGAGGCGGGAATCTCAGGCTTCTTCTTCTGTTCAGACATTGATCTCGGAGGCTTTGGGTTTTTTGAACAGGATGTTAGGCCTCACCTTGTGTGGAGGCATGGAACGCCGCTTGCCTCTCGAGGTGTTCATGGGGTATCAGGCCACTTGTCGAGTTGTCCTTGGAACTAGATGCTCTTTCGGGAGGATGCACCCCGGGTGTGAGTGCCCCTTTGTGTGGTGACTTCATCCTCTGGGTTCCATTGGAAAAGTTGCTCAGGCATCGGTATTTCTCTTTAGTGGACGGGGAAATCGGTGTCTTTCAGAATGTGGCACGAACCACGAGGATTGCTCTGCAGTTACCAAGTGAGACCGGCCTCCTCCTGAGATGGGACTGGAAGGTCCGTATCCCTTTCCAGACAAAGCAGTGGGACCAAACCTCATGTCAAGATCAAGAGGGAAGAAGGGGCTCAGAGGAAGTTGTGCTGGAACCTTGGTGTTCTTCTCCAATGAGACCCCTATGTTGGGCAATAGTTGAAGTTTCCTCTAGGCTGACTAGATCCGTTATGATCTAGTGGGTTCGTGGGATTTCTCTCTATAGGCTGCATCGGGAAATGGCTTCATTTGGCGGTGACTGGGCAACCACGTGGTTATTATTGACTTACGGCGGG
Source organism: Tragelaphus eurycerus (assembly GCA_935064755.1). Classification (NCBI taxonomy): domain Eukaryota; kingdom Metazoa; phylum Chordata; class Mammalia; order Artiodactyla; family Bovidae; genus Tragelaphus; species Tragelaphus eurycerus. The sequence continues at coordinate 42,306 of CAKXYN010000599.1, read as the reverse complement.
ATTCTCGAGTTGCCACCCAGAACTCAGGGAGCCACTCATGTGGCCCCAGGGAAGACCCATGTCCATTCCAAATGGCGTGGGAGAGCTGGGGATTGCTCTGGCCTCGCTGCAGGCCAAACAGACCTCTTCTACTTCCCTTAGCGTCGGTTCAGAAACTCTGTGTTCCCCTTCTGGGGCACTAGGGACCTCCTGGTTGCATTCAAGCATCAGCAAGAGAGTCAGACATGGTCTCGTTTTGAAACGAAGAACCCCCCTCTCCTCTTGAGTGGCCAAGGCTGGCTCTTGAAGCCCATTGTGTTAAACAAAGGGAATCAAGCCTTCTGTGGAGTTTTGAGAGAGGACTCGGGGTTGCTCTCTAAGCCCTGCAGGAAAAGAATGGCCTCATGTGGTGATGTTGGTTGAATTTCATTGTGTATTCTCGAGCTGCGGCTCAACGTGTAGTGTTTCTCGAGCTACGATGGGGAAATCAGGGAGCCTCTCTTGTGTCCCCTGAGAAGTCCAGTCCCTATTCTAGTAGCTAGGAGGGCCCAGGATGGCTCTTGATTCATAGCAGGGGAATCGGGCTTCAAGACGTGTTGAAGGATGTATCTCGAGGTGTTACTCGAGGTGCTGTAAGAATCCCTATGTTCCCTGGGCTTGTAACCGTGAACTCTGGCAGCTTCCCTTGGTGCCTATGAGAAGGGGGAATACTGTGCACTTGAGAGGGTTGTCTTGGGATTCCCCTGGGTTCAGTTCCATGAAAGAGGTCCTCATCAGGAGTTGAGGCTGGAATCTCAGTCTTCCTCTCCTGTTCAGACATCGATGTCGTGGTCTTTGTGGGTTTTGAACAGGGAGTTAGGCCTCGCCTTGTTTGAAGGCATGGAACTCCCCTTGCCTCTCGAGGTGTTCATAGGGTGTCAGGCCACTTGTGGAGTTGTCCGTGAAACCAGAGACTCTTTCAGGAGGATGCACCCAGTGTGTCAGTGCCCCTTGGTGTCGTGACTTCATCCTCGGGGTTTCATTGGAATAGTGGTGCAGGCATTGGGACTTTTCTTGAGTGGACGGGGAAGTCGGTGTCTTTTGGATTGTGGCACTAAACACGAGACTTCCTCTCTAGTTTCCTAGTGAAGCCCGCCTCCTCCTGACGTGGGACTGGAAGGTCGGGATCCCTTTCCAGACAAAGCACGGGGATCGACCCTGATGTCGAGATCAGGAGGGAAGAAGTGGCTCAAAGGAATTTGTGCTGGGAACCTCGGGGTTCCTCTCCAATGAGACCGGTAGGTTGGGCCACATTTGAAGTTTCCTCAAGGCTGTCTAGTTCCGTTTTGATGATCAAGTGTCTTCGTGGGATTTCTCTCAACACGATGCAGTGGGAAATGGCCTCCTTAGGCGGTGACTTGTCAACCACGTGTTTATTGTCGACTTACGGCGGGATTCTCGAGTTACGACGCTGTAACTCTGGGAGCCTCTCGTGGGGCCCCAGGGAAGACAAATCTCCATTCAAAATGGCGTGAGAGAGCTGGGGATTGCTCTCGAGTCGCTGCAGTTCAAAGAGTCCTCTTTTAGTCTTCTAGGCATCTGTCCAGAAACTCCGTGTTCCCCTTCAGGGGTGCTAGGGATCTCGGGGTTGCATTCAAGCTTCAGCCGGGGAGTCAGGCCTCATCTCGAGTTGAAACAAAGAACTCCCCTCTCCTCTAGAGTGGCCAAGGCTAGCTCTTAAAACCCATTGTGTTAAAAATAAAAGGGAATCAAGCCTTCTGTGGAGTTTTGAAAGAAGACTCGGGGTTGCTTTCTAGGCCCTGCAGGAAAAGATCTTCATGTGGCGATGTCGAGTGTATCTCACGGTGTTTTCTCGAGCTGCGGCTCGACGTGTGGTGTTTCTCTCGAGCTACGACAGGTGTCGCTTCTCTCTAGCTACGAAGGGGCAACTCAGGGAGCCTCTCTTGTGTCCGCAGGGAAGTCCAGTCACCATTCAAGTAGCGCGGAGGGCCCGGGATGGCTCTCGAGGCACGGCAGGGCAATTGGTCTTCAAGATTTGTTTAAGGGGGTATCTCGAAGTGTTTCTCAATTTGCTGAAAGAAGCCCTAGGTTTCCTGGGCTTGTGACTGTGACCTCTGGCAGCTTACCTTAATTCCTATGAGAAGGGGGAATACTGAGCAGTTGAGAGTGTTGTCTTTGAATTCCCCTAAGTTCAGTGCCATTGAAGAGGGCCTCATGTCGAGGTGAGGTGGGAATCTCAGGCTTCCTCTCCTGTTTTGACATCGATCTCGGGGTCTTTGGGTGTTTTGAACAGGGAGTTAAGCCTCGCCTTGTGTGGAGGCATGGAACTCCGCTTGCCCCTCTCGAGGTGTTCACGGTGTGTCAGGCCACTTTTCGACTTGTCCTTGGAACCAGAGGCTCTTTCGCGAGGATGCACCCAGGGTGTCAGTGCCCCTTCCTGTGGTGACTTCATCCTCGGGCTTCCATTGGAAAAGCTGTGCAGGCATCAGGAGTTCTCTTGAGTGGACAGGGAAATCGGTGTCTTTTGGATTGTGGCACGAACTACGAGGCCTCCTCTCCAGTTTCGAAGTGAGATCGGCCTCCTCTTGTGGTGGCACTGGAAGGTCGAGATCCCTTTCCAGGCAAGGAAGGGGGATCGACCCTCATTTCGAGATCAAAAGGGAATAAGGGGCTCAAAGGATGTTGTGCCTGGAACCTCGGTGTTCCTCTCCAATGAATCCCGTATGTTGGGCCACATTTGAAGTTTCCTCAAGGCTATTTAGTTCCGTTTGATGATCCAGTTCGTTTGTGGGATTTCTCTCAATATGCTGCAGAGGGAAATGTCCTCATCTTGCGATGACTGGGCAACCACTTGGTTATTCTCCACCTACAGCAGTATTCTCGAGTAGCGAACTGGAACACAAGGAGCCTCTCGTGTCACCCTAGGCAAGACCAATCTCCTTTCAAATTGTCGTGGGTAGAGGTGGGGATTGCTCTCGAGTCGCTGCAGGGCAAAGAGACCTCTTGTAGTCTTCTAGGCATGTGTCCAGAATCTCCGTGTTCCCTTTCAGGGGCGCTAGGGATCTCAAGGTTGCATTCAAGTTTCAGCCAGTGAGTCAGGCCTCGTCTCGAGTTGAAACAAAGAACTCCCCTCTCCTCTCGAGTGGCCAAGGCTAGCTCTTGAAGCCAATTTTGTTAAAAAAAAAAAAAAAAAAAAAAAGGGATTCAAGCCTTCTGTGGAGTTTTGAGAGAGGACTCGTGTTTGCTCTCTAGGCCCTGCAGGAAATGAAGGGCCTCATGTGGCGATGTCCGGGGAATATAATGGTTTCTCAAGCTGAGGCTCGAAGTGTGGCGTTTCTCTCGAGCTATGACGGGGAACTCAGGGAGCCTCTCTTGTGTTCCCAGGGAAGTCCATTCCCCATTCGAGTAGAGACGAGAGCCCGGGATGGCTCTCGAGTCACGGCAGAGGAATCGGGCTTCAAGACGTGTTGAAGTGGGTATCTCGAGGTGTTTCTCTTGGTGCATATGAGAAGGGGAGATACTGTGCAGTTGAGAGGGTTGTCTTGGGATTCCCCTCGGTTCAGTGCCATGGAAGAGGGCCTAATGTGGAGGTGAGGCGGGAATCTCAGGCTTGCTCTCCTGTTCTTAAATCGATCTCGTGGTTTTTGGGGGTTTTGAAGAGGGAGTTAGGCCTCGACTTGTGTGGAGGCATGGAACTCTGCTTGCCTCTCGATGTGTTCATGGGGTGTCAGGCCACTTGTCGAGTTTTCTTTGAACCAGAGGCTCTTTTGGGAGGATGCACCCTGGGTGTCAGTGCCCATTTGTGTGGTGACTTCATCCTCGGGGTTCCACTGGAAAAGGTGCCCAGGCATCAGGACTTCTAATGAGTGGAACCAGAAACTGGTGTCTTTCGAAAGTGTCACAAACCACAAGGCTTCATCCTGTGTTTCAATCTTATTCCGGTCTCTTCCTGAGATGAGACAGGAAGTTTGGGATCCGTTTCCAGACAAAGTAGAGGAATTGACATTCATGTCGAGATTAGGAATGAAGACATGGCTCAGATTAAGTTGTGCCTGGAAATTCGTTGATACTCTCAAATGAAACGGATATGTTAGGGAACTTTCGAGTTGCCTTAAGGTTGTCAAGTACCATATCGAATTTCAAGAGGGAAAGTGGGATTTCTCTCAAGGCACTGCAGGGGGAAAGGGACTCATCTCTCGATGATGGGGGAACTTTGTTGTTTTTCTCGAGATAGTGTCATAATTTAGATTTATGACTCAGAATTCAGGGAGCCTCTGGTGTTGCCCCAGGGAAGTTCTATCTCCATTTGAGTTGCCAGGGTATCTGGGGTTTGCTCTCAAGTTACTGCTGGTCAAATAGACCTAATCTAGGCTTCTGTGCAGAAATTACATATTCGTCTCCAGTGGCGACAGGGATCTCGGTGTTGCATTCAAAGATCACCCGTGGAGTCAGGCCTCGTCTTGAGTTGAAGCAAAGAACTGCGCACTTCTCTCGAGTTGCGACGGCTATCTCTTGGAGCCCATTGCTGACCTAAAGGGAGTCAAGTCTCCTGTGAAATTTTGAGAGGGGCTCAGGATTGCTCTCTATGCCTTGCAGGAAAAGAATGCACTCAGCACCAGATGACGGGGCAATCTCGTGGTTTGTCTCGAGCTCTGTCGCCACGTGTGGTGTTTCTCTCATGTTACGACGGGGAATTCAGGGAGCCTCTCTTGTGGCCCCAGGGAAGTCCAGTTTCCATTCGAGTGCAGTATCCCTCTTCAGATACTACACCAGGTGTCACATGGCCACAGTCTCCCTGGTTAACACCTTTGCAGACCCTGTATGTGGAATCACATGTCCACATTCTGCAGGGTGAATGTCCTCCAAGACCCTGAATCTGAGGTCACATATCCACAGTTTTCAAAGTGAACCCACTTCAAGACCCTACACCTGGAGTTGCAAGTCCAGTCTCAAGGGTGACCTCACCTCCCAGACACTTGTCCTGTGTGCACACATCCACAGGCTCCATGTTGACTGCTTTGAAGTACCTGCACCTGGGGTCACATGTCAAAATTCTTGTTGACACCACTCATACCCCACACTTGGATTCACATGTCCACAGTCTCCAGGTTGACTACAACTTACCAGGTTCACAAGTCCATGTTAATCTGGGTGACAACTTCCCAGAGCCTGTATGTGTGGTCACACATCCAGTCTCCTTGGGGTGACCTCTCCCCAGACCTGGGTCCTTGGGTCACATGTCCACTGGCCCCAGGGTAACCCCACTTCCCAGAACCTGTACATGGGGTCGCATGTCTAGGGTCTAAAGGGTGACCCACCTCGCAGATCCTGCCCCTGGGTCACACATAAATGGTATCCAGCATGAGACTACCTACAGACTATGTACCTGCTGTCACATGACCACAGTGCCCCGTGTGACATCTCCTCCCAGACTCTGCACCTAACGTCCCATATTCACAAGATCCAGGGATTCCCCCTCCCACACCCTGGATCAGGGACACATTTCTACAGTCTGAATTGTGACTCCACCTCTTAGAAAATGCACATGGGTTCACACATAAACAGTCTCTATGCTAACCCCCACTTGATCCTGTACCTGGGGTCAAATTTCTGTAGTATCCAGGGAGAATCCCTCCCAGACCACATACATGGGATCACATGTCCACAGTCTCTTGTATGAGCAAACATCCAGACTCTGTACCTGAGGTCTCAGGATCACAATGTCCTGTGATACCACCTTCCAGTCCCTGCACTTAGGGTGACATGTCCAGAGTCTTCAAGGTAACGCCCTCCCAGACCATTCACCTGATGTAACAATCAACAATCCCCAGAGTGACCCCACATCCCAGATCCTGCATCTGGGATCACACAACATAGGGTCTGCTGGGAGAGCACCCTCCCCAGACACTGCATTTTGGGTCACACATTCACAGTCCTCAGGGTGACCCCACCACCCAGACCCAGGAACCAGAAACACTTGCACACACCCCACCTACAAGACCCTATCCATGGAATTTTACGTCCATAGTCCCCATGATCAACCACTCTCAGATCATGCACCTGGGATCACACACCCACAGTTTCCAGGGTGACCCCTTTCTCCCCAGCATCAGGGGTTATATGACCACAGTCTCCATGGTCACACCCGACATCAGATACTTTACAGAGTGTCACATGGCCACAGTTTTCCTGATGAACTCCTTCATAGACCCTGTTCATAGGGTCACATGTTCATAGTCTCCAGAGTGAACACTCTCCCAGACCCTGTACCAGGGTTCACATGTCCACAGTCTCCATGGTGACCCCACCTCTAAGACACTTCACCTGGCTTTACACATCCACAGGCTCCAGGGTCAGCCTCTAACCCATACACTGCACTTTGGTCTCCTGTCAACTTTCTCCAGGGAGTAATATCCTCACAGAACCTTCACCTGGGGTCACGTGTCCACAGTCTCCACAGAGAGCCCTCTCTCCAGACCATGAACATGGTGTTAGATGACCACAGTCCAGGGTGACCCTTACTTCCAGACCTTTCACCTGAGGTCACACATCCACAGGCTAAAGGGTCACCCCTTTGAAATACAAGCACCTGCGGTCAAATGTCCAGTCTCCTAGGTGACACCTTGCACAGACTCTGTACCTGGGGACATATTTCCAGTTTCCAGGTTAACTGCCTCTGCCAGACCCTACACCTGGGGTCACATGTCCAATTTATCCGTGGTGACCCCACCTCACCAGAACTTTTCCCTCTGGTCACATGTACACAGTCTCCATGGTGATCAGCACTCCCAGACTATGAACCTCTGTTCACATTTCCAGTCTCCAGGGTGACACCCCCCCCCCCCCCAACCCATATCTGTAGATATAGTCCACAAACTTCAGGGTGACACTACCACATTAGTCCAAGCGCTGGGATGACACGTCCACAGTTTCCATTGTGAGCTCCCCTCCCAGACCATATGCTGGTGTTACATGTCTATAGTTTCCAGGGTGACACCATCCCAGATCCTGTATCTGAGATCACATGTCTTCAGTCCCAAGGGTGACCACTCCCAGGCACTGTATTTGGGGTCACATATCTATTCTATACCATGTGCATTCTCTCAGACCCAGTACCTGGTGACACATGTCCATAGTCTCTGGGGTGCTGCCATTTCCCAGATCTTGTATCTGGGGTCATATGTCCACAGTCTCCAGTGTGACACCCCCCTGCCAGACCCTGGACCTGGTGTCCACATGTCCACAGTATACAGGGCGAAAATCTTCCCCAGATTGTACGCTTGGAGTCACACATTCACATTTCGCAGGGTGACCCAATCTCACTGACCCTGGTCTGCGGTATCAGGACCACAGTCTTGAGGTGATCTAACCTTACAGACCTTGCCTCTGGGTTCTAATAACCACAGTCTCCAGTGTAAATCCCTCCCAGAACCTGCACCAGAAGTAACATATTCACAGTCTCCAGGGTGACCCCATCTCACTGACCATATATCTGGGGTCCTATGTCCACAATCCTTGGGTGAGACCCTCCCCATAACCTTCACCTATGGTCACACATTCAGAGTCACGAGGTTTATCCCACCCCCCAGACCCTGCACCTGGGGTCACATTTCACAGTCTCTAGGATGACACATCTCCACAGACCCTGTACCTGGCGTCATACCGGCACAGTCACTGGGATGACCCCATCCCCCAGACCCTGCCCTGCGGAAACATGTCCATAACTGGCAGGGTAACCCCACTTCCTAGACCCTATACCTGGAGTGGCACATCTGCAGTGTCTATGGTGACCCCCTCCTAAAGCATGCATCATGGATCACGTGTCCACAGTCTCCAGGTAGAGCATCCTCCCCTAAATCTGCACTTTGAATCACACATCCACAGTCCTCTGGGTGACCTCACTTCCCAGATGAATGAAAGGCATAAAAGCAGAGTGCTTTTTCAGACATCTGTCTATCAGCAACTGTCTAGATTCTAAAATGTGAGAACTCCAGGTTAACAAGAGGCCCTAATTTCCAGGGTCAGATGCAGTATATTTCCCTGCATTTTCAGAGCCTTATAAACCCATTCCTAGCTTATATTGGGTATGCCCCTGAGGAAACCGGCTTGGGAATTTGTCTAAGAGTGCTGAATCCCATACTGTTGTTACCTTGGTTAGTTGACATTCTAATGGAAATAATCCTGCAGCAAGGAGTTGAAAGATGCCTGCTTACACAAGAAATCGAAAAAGTTTTTTGACCAAACCTATTGATGTCATAGGAGAAGGCAATGGCATCCCACTCCAGTACTCTTGCCTGGAAAATTCCATGGATGGAGGAGCCTGGTAGGCTGCAGTCCATGGGGTCACTAAGAGTCGGACATGACTGAATGACTTCACTTTCTCTTTTCACTTTCAAGCATTGGAGAAGAAATGGCAACCCACTCTAGTGTTCTTGCCTGGAGAATCCCAGGGACAGGGAAGCCTGGTGGGCTGCCGTCTATGGGGTCACACAGAGTCAGGCACGACTGAAGTGACTTAGCATAGCGTAGCGTAGCATAGCATAGCATAGCATAGCCTTGATGTCATAGTAGGAAAACATCATTTGAATGGATTATTAGGCAGCTGCCAGCCCACACCCTTTTAGCACCAACAGAGAGAAAATGTTAATTTTGCCAACAAGGTTCAATAACCAGGTTGACACTCAGTATGTGTCTCTGTGGTATCCCAGAATTTTCCAAACAGACCTAGGATCACTGGATCTCTCCTACAGAGATAACGTGATGGAAATTTACTCTGAAGGGTGAGTCTTGAGGTGAGTACTTCTCCAAGGCCACAGCTGGGAGGCCTCACACCATGGCCACAGAAGTGGAGCCCAGAACCAAAGTCAACTATGAATCTGACTCAATCCCTTTGTGACTGTTGCCAAAAGCCCCTGATCATCATGAACAAGCTTCCTGACTCCCTACCAGGCAAAGATGCCCACTCCAGTAAACACCCTATGGTGCTCCAACTTAACATCAACTTTCCAGCAGTAATTTTCTTTGTCTTGAAGCCACAAAAGCTGTCAACTTTCCTGAGTCTGTAAGCAGGTTCGCCTGCTGCACTCACAGTGCCCACTTTATCTCTGCTCTTTGTTCTTAAGAAAAACTCACTCCCTTCTGAGACACTCTATGTCTGGAAATTCTTTCCAACTCATACTCAGATTGTTTGAACAAGTCTCCCATCACCAGGGTTGCTTTTCTGGAGCACACTCACCATTTGTTTTCCACTCCCAACGCAGAGCACAAAAACCCTCTCAGCCTGGTTATTCCCTCTCACATTCCACTGTTCCTGGGCAGGCTGTCTTATGTGTACTGGAAAGGCCTCTGTAGCATTATGAGGAAGAAACAAGAGGTACCCATGAAGTCTCCCACACCAGCACAGCAACCAGTACACCGAAACTGACCTCTTCACTGTAGATGGGCCTGGGGGTGTTTCAGGGGAAGTCCCCCAACATGTCCTTGTTCTCATCTTACCCCAGCACTGTCCACATGAGAGTACTAAGCTACTCTGCGATGACTGCACAGAGACGATACTTGTTCACTCGCACCTCCCAGGAACATGGGATTCTTATGGGCAGACACCTCCCAGGAAAGTGAGTTCAGCTGGACAGTTATGCAACAGGGCTCAGCATCCGGGAACTGTCCACAAACTTCTCATTGCAGAGCACCCCGAGCCCCTCTGTTGGACAGATCTGATTTTGAGCCCCTCGGAGCAGATCTGAGGTAACAAACAGCAGCTTCTTGACAGGTCTGTGACCCTGGGCTTCACTGTGTGCAGCCTCCTTCCAGCAGGTTTTCCAGAGGCTTCCATTGCACCTGGGCACTGAGCCTGTCTCCACCCACCACCTCTCCTGTCCCTGACCCCTGGGTCTCTCTCATTAGAAAAAGTTCTTCCTGAAATTCTCTCCCAATTTTGGGCCAGATAAAATGATTAAAATACAAGTAAGAGCTGCAGCTCCATATCCATCCGTACCCTCAGGACCCATAGGTGTTCCTAGAACCTTGACAAGCACAATGAGACCCATTATCTAAAAGCATGAGCCCATACGGAAAATGATTGGCTGACCTGGCTGTCCTGCCCTTTACACAGGTGTGTGGGTTGAAACCCATTCAAACCCACTCAAGTGCTTGCAGCTGTACTTGATGCCATCTTTTCTGCTTAGACATTGCAGTGCCTGTTTGATGAGCGAGAGTGAGGGACCATGGCATTTCAGGGGATCTGGTCTGTGTGGGGCTCTGCTGGACGTTCTTCAGGAGGTGCTAGGCTGTCATTTTCTAAGGATGGGCTGTGTCTCCTTCTCCTGATGTTGGAAATTTTTTCAGGCAGAGATGAGGAAGCATGAAAACACTCAGTGGGAGCAGGACAGGAGGAGTAACTCAGGTAGGAAAGTGGAAAGCTTTCAGAAGATCACCCGGGCCAGGACCATCGTGCCTGACCTACAGGAGCCAACTCGATAAGCATGCTGTCACTGGAGGGGTTCCAATCATTTTCTCTATCCTGTGAGGTCTTTGCACATATTCAGGTGTTTACCTGGAAAGTGTGGATGAGGTTCAGGAGTGGCTAGCCAGGGGGTCAGCCAGCGTTTACTTAGAGATGACTCTGTGGGGTTCTCCCAGCTACACACTGAAGACTCTTGTTGGGAGGTATGAGGGTAGGGAGTGTGGAAGTGCTGCTGCCTTCACATGCATAAGTCCCCACCGTTGACCATTTTCAGAACAGCTCATCCCTGGAGTAAGCATCCTAATTGGGTTTTCACCTGTGTAACTAGTGACTTCTGTATTAGCAATATGAACAGTGATAAGAACATATCCTCAGTCAGGACTTAGATGTTACACCAGATGTACTAGTGTAAGAAGCTGAGGAGGTGTGTGCAGCCAGTACCCCTAGGGACAGGCTTCAGACTTGGCACCTCAACAACTCTGAAGTCCAGCTACTGCTTTAGCATTGCCGAGGGCCCAGTGCTGACACTAAGGTTCTGTAATCCAACCTCCATCTGCCTTTAGTGATATCCACACTTCTAGGATTCTAAAGAGCAGGGTCTGTGTGGCTGCTCTGTGGCTTCTCTAACAAATGATCACAAGCTGGGAGGGTTAAAAAAAAAAAAAACACACAGAAATTTATCCTCCCCCAATCCTGGAGACCACACAACTGAAATCAACAAGTCACAGGGCTGAGGTCCCTCCAGAGATTTCAGGATAGGGTCCTTCTTGCCTTTTCCAGCTTCAGGGGCTCCAGGGGTCCCTGGGCCTGTTTTCCCTTCCCTCCCATCTCTGCCTCTGCCTTTAAAAGGCTTCTCTTCTGTATTCTCTTTCGTGTCTTTGAAGGACTTTGGCAGTTGGATTGAAAGTCACCCAAACCCTAGATTACCTTACCTTGATATCCCTAGCTACATCTACTAAGACCCTTTTACCAGATACGGCACTGTTCTGCGGGGACACATTTTTGGTGGCCACCATTAACCTCATCCTCTGTGTATCAAATAACCCTCATTTTAGGAGATCATCACAGACTCATATAGATGGACACGCACATGGAATCTGGATAGAATGAGGCCCTTGAAGACATCTGGAAAGGATGCAGGCCTGGCTTCATCAGGCGAAGGAAATCACAGGGAGAAGAGGGGCATGCCTTATTAAGGCTTCAAAAAGCCCACGTTGGGGTGGAATGTGAGATGCACCCTGGTGGCAGGGAGCTTTGTCAGGGCTTGATGGAGTGGTTAGGCTTGGGCCAGGGCTGCAGATGTCGAAGGCAGTTCGTGTGGGGGTTGGCCATATGCCCTGGAGGAGGAGCTCACAGTCACTGGGGCACAAGAAACTAGGAACCTGGGAGGACTTACTGCTCCTGAACCTGAAGAGGAAACGCTTAAATTTTACATCACCTCTTACTCCTTCTGCCTCTATAACTCAGCTTCCTTCTTGCAAAGTCTGGTTCATGTAGGTCACGTAGTCTCAGAAAGTGGGGACTTACAATACTTGGAGCTGCATCTTGCCTCCTTCACCCTTTTCCTGGTCCCTGCAAGCCTGCTTGATCATCCCTGTCCGTGTTAATGTAGATCCGCCTCCCTGATATTCCCTGCTCCAAGTGGAACTCCCCACTCTGCTTGAGCACTTCCAGTGGCTGTGGGTGGCCACTGACAGGACTCTGGCCTCCTGAAGATCCACTGAGGCTTCAGCTACAGGACAGTGTGAGGTTCAGTTCAGGCTGACAGGTCCCACGTGGTTTCAGCTTTGGGACATGGTGGGGTTCAGCACAGGTGGACAGAAGTCTTGCCTCCTCAGAACACACAGGGGCTTCAGTTTTGGGGCGTTGAGGGGTTCGGTTCAGGCTGATGGAGTCTGGTCTCCTCAGGACCCACTTGGGCTTCACTTTGTGGGTATGGTGGCATTCAGTTGAGGCTGATGGGAGCCTTGTCGCTCAGGACGCACCTGAGCTTCACTTTTAAGGCATTGTGTAATTCAGTTGAGGCTGACAGGACACTGATATCCTCAGGATACGCTGGGGCTTCAGTTTTGGGACACTGTGGGGTTCAATTGCGTCTGATGGGAGTCTAGTTTCCTCAAGACCTGCAAGGATGTGGTGCTGCTGAAGGAAAATATGAGGGAAATAGGGAAGAAGCTTTCTGTGTGCAGCTGTTGCTGAAAGTCTGCCTTACCAGAACTCAGGACTAACAGGGCTTGATGTGGAAAGTTATGGGATTTTAGTCAGTTTTTGTCTGTGGTATAAGATGGTGTCCTGTATTGTTCCTTGGTGTGTGGTTTCTATTTTTCCCAGCACGGTTTATTGGGTGGGGGAGAATGTCCTTTCCTGCATGTATGTTCTTAATTCCTTTCTTTTCAATTAATTACCATGTTCCTATATGTTTACTTCTGAGCTCTATTGTCTCTGTGCCTATTTCTTTGCCAATTCCACACGTCTTGTGGTGGCTTTAGGTGTATACTCTAGATTGAAGTCACGGATGGAGATGCCGCCAGCCTATTCTACTTTCTCAGAGTCCCTTTGGCTCTTCTGGTTCCTTTGTGGTGCCACACAGATGTAAAGACTGCTTTTGTTTCTGTGAAAATTGTCTTGGAAATGTTGGCAGTGATTGCATGAATATGTACATTGGTTTGGTTAGCATGGATATTTTAATGACGTTTTCACCCATTAACAAGGGATATCTTTTTACTTATATCCATTCAGTTTCTTTGATCATTATCTTGTAGTTTTTAGCTTGCTGGTCTTTCAAGTCCTTGGTTAGATTTCTAGATTTTTAGCTGGGTGTGTGAGGGGATGAAATTGTAAAAGGGAATATTTTCTTAATTTCTGTTTCTAATAGTTCATTATTAGTATAGGAATTCACAAACGATCTTGCAGTTCTACCGACTTTTGTATTTTAGGCCCTGCAGTTCGACATGTTGGATCTTAGGTCCTTGACAAAGGATCAAACCCGTACCCCCTGCAGTGGAAGTGAAGAGTCTTAAACACTGGACTGACAGACAAGTCCATGAATTTGCTTTTTAGTTCTGAAATTTGCTGTGGTATCGTGTTATGTGGAAAACTAGAATTAAGACATCTGATAGTTGTAGTTCCATCTAGGTCATCCACAACACCCAAAGCATGGTGTCTACTGATATGCTCTTTCTTTGTATGGTGCTTTTTAATACCATGTGGACTAGTACAAGGCAATTAGCATCACTACTTTTGTTGAATTTGGTTTGGTTAACTCTTGGCCTCTATTGCAATGTTCAATGTCATTTCTGATTTTCTGGCATGTGATATATATATGGTTGTATTGAACAGTAATTTACTTTCTAGTAAAATTTTGAATATTTCAACTTTAAATAGTGGCACAAAGTTTTCTACATTCATAGCAAATACTGCAATGTGTTTTTCCCCAAACAGGAGCACTTTCCTGGGGAACTAGCCCATAATCCCAAAATGGGGGATAATTGTTGTTTCCACATTAGAATCCTATCCATAGGACCAGTTCAGCTTTCATCAGCTGCCCAAGATTTGGAAAATGCCTTTCTCCATTCTAATGCAGTTTTTATTTTCTGGAGCTATCACTGGGACTTTCCCTCATATGAAAAACCTTCATGGATTTAAAGTGACAAGATGACTATGATCTGGGTGGCTTTTTCTGTGTGGTTTCTTTCACTGAAAAAATCACTGTTTTCAGTGCTTTTCCATGTTGTTCCATGTGTCATTTTTTCACTGAGCTTACAGACATATAACAACATTTATCATTTGAGTCATTTTAAGTCAGCACTTTTATAGCTTTAACTGCACTCACATTTTAAAAATTTCCCCAACATACATCTCCAGTATCTTTTCCTTTTCCTCAAGTGACACTGTAATCATTAAACACTCACCACTCTCAATCCCTGGCCATCTTATTCTACTTGGAATTTGTCTTATGTGGATACCTCATACTTGTGGAATCAAAGAACAGTTTTCCTTTTGTGTTGGGCTTCTTTCACTTGGCACAATAACTTGAAGTTTCATCCACATTATAGCATGTGTGAGAGTTATCTTGTTTTGAAAAGTTGAATCACATTCCATTGTGTTTACACTACATTGTGCTTGTCCAGTCATCTGTTGAACCCATGTGCTGCTTCCACCTTTTGGCTACTATGAATAATGCTGCTATTATTTTGAGGTTTCAATATCTGTTCTGGTACTTGGTTTTAAATACTTTGGGTGTATAACCTGGACCTGACTGGATAGATTCTATGTTAACTTTGTGTTTATGTTTTTGAGAAGCCCCCTGTTTCCTGCAGCTGTAACACTATTTTACTCTATTCCTTTCTATGGAAGAGTAATTCATCTTATGTATGAATCTATCCTTCCCTTCATGTGTTGGTGGGCATTTTCATTGTTTTTAACATGGGCTCTCAAGAACACTGCCACTGTAAACATTGGTGTACAAGTTTATATTTGAACATTTGCTTTAAATTCTTTGAATGTGTATCTAGGAGTGGAGTTGCCAAAACATATGATAATTCAGTTCAGTTACTCAGTCATGTCCGACTCTTTGTGACCCCCATGGACTGCAGCACACCAGGTTTACCTATCCATTACCAACTCCTAGATCTTGCTCAAACTCATGTCCATCGAGTTGGTGATGCCATCCAACCATCTCATCCTGTTATCCCCTTCTAATCCTACCTTCAGTCTTACCCAGCATCAGGGTCTTTTCCAATGAATCAGTTCTTCACATCATGTGGCCAAAGTATTGCAGTTTCAGTTTTAGCATCAGTCCCCCAATGAATATTCAGGGCTGATTTTCCTTAGGATTGACTGGTTGCATCTCCTTGCAGTCCAAGGGATTCTCAAGAATCTTCTCCAGCACCACAGTTCAAAAACATCCCTTCTTAGGCATTCAGTATTCCTTGCAGTCCAGTTCTAACATGTATACATGACTACTGGAAAAACCATAGCCTTGAGTACACAGACCTTTGTTGGTAATGTCTCTGCTTTTTAATATGTTGTCTAGGTTGATCATAACTTTTCTTCCCAGGAGCAGGTGTCTTTTAATTTCATTGCTGTAGTTACCATCTGCAGTGATTTTGGAAACCCTGAAAATAAAGTCTGTAACTGTTTCCATTGTTTCCCCGTCTATTTGCCATGAAATGATGGGACCAGATGCCATGATCTTACTTTTGTGAATACTGAGGATTTGTTTTGTTCTGTTTTGTTTTTTAATCTTCTTTCAAGAATGATTGATTGATTGATTGAATTTACTTTACAATATTGTATTGGTTTTTCCATACTTTGACTTGAATCTGCCATGAGTTGTACATGTGTTCCCATTCTGAATCCCCCTCCCATCTCCCTCCCTATCCCATAACTCTGTGTCACTCCAGTGCACCAGCCTCGACTATCCTGTATGATGCATCAAACCTGGACTGGCGATTCATTTCACGTATGATATTTTACATGTTTCAATGCCATACTCCCATATCATCCCACCCTCACCCTCTCCCACAGAGTCCAAAAGACTGTTAAATACATCTGTGTCTGTTTTTGCTGTCTCACATACAGGGTTCTCATGACCATCTTTCTAAATTCCATATATATGCATTAGTACATGGTATTTGTGCTTTACTTTCTGACTTACTTCACTCTGTATAATAGGCTCCAGTTTCATCCACCTCATTAGAACGGATTCAAATGCATTGTTTTTAACGGCTGAATAATATTCCATTGTATATATATACCACAGCTTTCTTATCTATTCATCTGCTGATGGACATCTAGGTTGCTTCCATGTCCTGGCTATTATAAACAGTGCCACGATGAACATTGTGGTACACATGTCTCTTTTGATTCTGCTGTCATGAATATGAGTTTTAAGCCAACATTTTCACTCTCCTCTTTCACTTTCATCAAGAGTCTCTTCATTTCTTTGCTTTCTGCATAAGAGTGGTGTCATATGCGTATCTGAGATTATTGATATTTCTTCCGGCAGTCTTGATTCCAGGTTTTGCTTCATCCAGCCCCGTGATTTCACAGGATGTACTCTGCATATAAGTTAAAAAAGCAGGGTGACGATATACAGCCTTGCCATACTCCATTCCCAATGTGCAACCAGTCTGTTGTTCTATGTCCAGTTCTAACTTTTGCTACTTGACCTGCATACATATTTCTCAGGAGGCAGGTGAGGTGGTCTGGGATTCCCATCTCTTTAAGAATTTTCCACATTTTGTGGTCTTCTGCACGTTCAAAGGCTTTGTCATTGTCAGTAAAGCAGAAGTAGAGGTTTTTCTGGAAGTTTTTCTCTCTTGCTTTTTCAATTAACCAACGGATTTTGGCAATTTGATCTTTGGCTCCTCTGCCTTTTCTAAATCCAGCTTGAACCTCTGAAAGTTCATGGTTCATGTACTGTTGAAGCCTGGCTTGGAGAATTTTGAGCATTACATTGGTAATGTGTGAGATGAGTGCAACTGTGTGGTAGTTGGAACATTCTTTGGCATTGCCTTTCTTTAGGATTGGAATGAAAACTGAACTTTTTAGGTCCTGTGGCTACTTCTGAGCGATATGATCATTACATTTTTATGTTTTTGAGAAAATGCTGGTTCTGCACACATAGATTACACCATTTTACATCTCCACAAGTAAAATTTGAGTTCCAATTTCTGTATATTTTCCCCAACCTTTGTCATTGGTCTTTATTCTTGATTTTCCCCAGGTCCATCCTGAGTGCCTTATTAAGGAGGAAGTAGTAATGCAGGACCCACATTTGAGGAGAAGGGAGTTAGCTTCACATACTTGATGGATAGCTGAGTGTCGACATCAATTATTAAAATGTTTCTGTGTATAGATTTTTATTCAACACTACTCATAAAAGCTATGTTTGTTCGTGTTTTTTTAACCTATTTGGACATCTGAAATTTCTTTTAATCTTTTGGGAGCTTCCCTGGTCGCTCAGACTGTAAAAGCATCTGCTTGCAATGCAGGAGACCTAGGGTCGATGCCTGGGTGGGGAAAATCCCCTGGAGAAGGAAATAGCAACCCACTCTAGTACTCTCGCTTGGAAAACTTCATGGCTGAAGGAGCCTCATAGGGTATGGTCCATGGGGTCTCAAAGAGTCAGACGCGACTCAGAGGCTTCACTTTCACTTTCTTTTGACTATGATCAAGTCATTTAGACTGCTTAGTTTATTCTTGCTTTGTCTATTGAGAGCTTTTTCCATGCTCTCCTGAATTTATTTTACATAATTCAGGTTTCATTGTTCTTCTTTCTCATATTTTAGGATTATGCTGCTTTATAGATTTACTGTCTCAGTCCTAGTATCAGCCACATATTTAAAGACTCCTTATTCCTTTCCTTTAAAGAATGTTAATAAAAATTTTCATGTGGGAACTTAATAATCTTAGCAGAAAATGCATGAAAGTACATACACATGTACACCAGACTATAAATACACATGGTTATGAAGATTTTCACATGGAGCTAGGTGCTTGTGTATTAGGCTAAAGATAGATTATCATGATGTCTCCAACCTGATTTCTTATGACATACATATTACAACCTTCTCTCTTTGTCTGCCTGTAACTTCCCACTCCAGTGATAAGATCCTTGGTTTCCATTACTTGTCATTTATCAAATTCAGTGCTTGCTCCAATCAATGACTGAAATAGTAGTTTCAGTCCTCTTAACTACCAACTCCCTGTAGAAAGAACTTACAGAGATCATTGTTTATGTTTGGTACATTTTGCCTTTGGCCTGCAGATTATATTCATTTCCACACTGAACTTAGGTCAGATAATTTTGTCCTAACACGGAGTGGCTTTTTGTTTGTTTGTTTTTTACAAAAATTCCTTCTTCATTTTAAATCTCTTTGCTGTGCTGTGGCATGTGGGATTTGAGGTCCCTGAGCAGGAATTGAACCCACCTCTCCGGCATTGGCAACATGGAGTCTTAACCACTGGCCCATCAGGGAAGTCTGAAGCTTTTCATATATTTCTCAATTTGTTAGATTCTTTGGTAAATTCTGCATTCCAGTCTTTGACACTCCCATACCATGAATTAATAAATGTTAATAGGTACTACTTTAATTGTTGGGTTCTGAAAACAAAAATCTATGTGCTTACACAAATGCATAGTTGTAGGTGTTCATCAAAAAAGTATCATGTGAATTATTTCAGCCACATATTCCATAAACTGTTTATTGTGTCTATTTTACCTTTTCTAGAATGTCTTATAAGGTCATACAGTGTGTAGCACTTGAGGCTGGATTTCTCCATTTCGTAATATAAGTGTTATATTCATGCTTTTTTTTTTTTTAATAAATGCGTTAGTTGTTCATTCCTTTATATGTCTGAATACTATTGTATTGCATTATATGAAAAGAAAAATAATTTTCCTTCTACCCTCAGTGTTCTTCATTGAGATGCTCATAATGAAAGGGAGATGGAATGGAGAAAAACAATCAGAAGTCTAATATATGCCATACATACCTTCTGTATAGTTGAAAGATACCTGGGAAAAATGAGTCACTTCCTGAAATGGTCCAGAACTTTACCTTAAATTCTATCATCAGCTAAGAATGAAAGAAGGAGGTTAGGGGATGGAAGAAGCCATTTAAGGGAGATTATTAAGTGAAGCACTGTAAACAAAAGTATGGTGATTATGCAGATTAACATCCAGGTCCATTCCTGGATGTTCTTCATATTTAGTCATCCTCCATTTCCTTGTCCAGAGATGGAAGCATCCTTACAAATGGAGATATCCATAAAAAACATAAATCCACTTTATAAGATGGCATTTCTCCTTGGTTTTAAAAATTCTCTGGGGATTCTTTTTTTTTGAAATTAATCAGTCTAAAATAATCTTTTTGTCAAATGGGCATATTTTGGGTGTGCTGTTTTGTGATACCCTTGAAATGTCTATGCCCTAATTTACCTGTGGATGCACATCTACTTAAGGATATCCTGATGTTTTTAATTGTTATGAAATATGAATAGTGCTCTCATATATTACTTGGTAGTAATTTTTATTTCAATTTTCCAAAGCAGTTGTCTAAATACAAGAGGTGCACTTCTTGATTCTTAAGGTGAGACTCTTGAGATTTGGAGAAATGTGCCAAACTGTCTTCCAGAGTTGACTGTACATACATTCCACCAGCATCCTGATTATGCCCTTGTATGCTTATTTACAAACTCTTTATCTTCTTTGGCCAGGTGTGTGTTTCAACCTTCACCAATTTGGATACTATGGATACAGTCTTGAATAATTGAAATTTTCTAAGAATCTGTCCATTTCTTTCATTTATCAATTTTATTGACATATAGTTGTTCATAATAGTCTATTATAATCCTTTGTATGTCTGCATTGTTAGTTGTAACCGCTACCCAGTTGCAAGTTCTGGGAGGGCGGTTCACCATGGAGACTGTGGACATGTGACCCCTACAGAGGTTCTAGGAGGTAGGGTTCCCCTTGAGACTGTGGACGTGTGAGCCCAGGTACGGTACTTGGAGGTAGGGTCAACCTGGAGACTGCAGATGTGTGAGCCTAGGTGTGGATTCTTGGAGGTGGGGTCACCAGGAGTATGGAATTGTGAAGCCAGGTACAGGGTCTTGAAGGTGGGATTACCCTGGAGACTGAGTATGTGATCACTGGTACAGGATGTTGGGAGGGGTGTCCCCTTTGACACTGTGCATGTGTGACCCCAGGTACAGGGCCTGGGGAAGGGCTTCACCATGGGAACTGGATATGTGACCCCAGGAAAAGGGTCTGGAGTGTGGGATCACCCTTGAGACTGTGGAAGTGTGTCTGCAGGTACAGGGTCTGGGAGACAGTAACCCTGGAGACTGGAACTTTGACCTCAGGTGGAGGCACTGTGAGGTGTTGTCACCCCAGAGACTGAAGACATGTGACTCCGGGTTCAGAGTCTGAGAGGGGTGTCACCCTGGAGACAGTGGACATGAGACCCTGGGTGCAGGATCTGGGTGGTGGGGTCACCTTGGATACTGTGAATGTGTGAACCGACAAACACGGTCTTGAGTGTGGGATCACTCTGGAGACTGTGGACGTGTGATCCCAGTTTCAGGGTGTAGGGGGCGAGATCACCATGAAGAGGGTGGATGTGTGACTCCAGGTTCTGGTCTGGAGGATGCAGTCACCCTGGAAACTGTGGATATTGGACCCCAGTTTCAGGGTCTGGAAGGTTGTCACCCTGGAAAGTGTGGATGTGTGACCCCAGGTTCAGGGTTTGGGGAGAAGGGTCATCCTGGAGACTGTGGATATTTGACCCCATGGACAAGGACGGGGTGGTCACCCTGGAGAATGTGGACATGTGAGCCCAGGTGCAGTGTGTGAAATGGAGTTCACACCAGAGAATGTGGACATGTGAATCCAGCTGCAGGGTAGGGGAAGATAGTCATCCTCGAGATTGTGGATGTGTGGAAAATAGTACATTTCCTGGCAGGGTGGGGTTACTCAGGAAACTGTGGACAAATCACCCCAGGTACATATTATGAGAGGTGGAGTCACACTGGAGACTGAGGATATGTGATCCCACTTACAGAGTCTGGGAAAGAGGTTACACTGGAGCCTGTGGACCTGTGATCACAGGTTCAGTGCCTGGGATGTGACATCACACAGGAGACTGTGGACATGTGACCCCAGGTGCAGGGTCTGGGAGAGAGTAACACTGGAGACTGGACATGTGGCCCCAGGTACAGGATTTTGGATGAGTCACTCTGGAGACTGGATATGTGATTGGAGGGGGGATGTCTGAAAGGGTCTCACCTTGGAGAAAGTGTATGTGTGAGCCAAGGTACAGGGTCTGGAAGTTGGGGTAACCCTGGCGACTGTGCCCATGTCTCACCAGGTACAGCATCTGGGAAGGGGTGTCATCTTGGCCACCATAAACATGTGACCCCAGGTATAGGGTCTGAGATATGGGATCACCCTGGAAACAGAGGCCAAGTAAACTAAGGTACAAAGTTTGGTGAGGGGGGGTCACACAGGATCCTGTGGATGTGTAACCCAAACTTCAGGGTCTGGGCGGGGTGTCACCCTGGAATCTATGGATGTGTGACCCTGGGTGGAAGAGGGGAGTCATATTGGATACTGTGGCCACGTGATTCCAGGTGCGGCACCTGAGACATGGGATCACACTGGAAATTGTGGATGGGTGAGCCCAGATTCGTGAACACAGAGGGTTTACACCCTGGTGAATGTGGATATGTGAACCTGCTTCAGGGTCTGTGAAGAGTGTCACTCTGGAGAATGTGGAAATCTGATCCCAGAGTTCCTCTAGAGTTGCAGTGGGGAACATGGGGTTCCAGTCGAGTTGTATCAGAGGACTCCAAGCTGCCGTCTACTTGCAGTGGGAGCTCAGTGTTCCTCTCCAATTGTGGCATGGAACTCAGGGTTCCACTCGAGGCATGGTGAGAAACTTGTGTTCCTCTTGAGTTGATAAGTTACCCAGGGTTCTTCTTGACTTGTGGTGGGGCCTCCTCTCGAGTTTCCTTGGGGTAAGTCATCTCTAGCAGGGATGTGCAGGGCGGCTCCTTTCTTGTCGCAATCTGCGTGTGGCTACTCACTAGTTTGGGCATGGGATTTCTCTCGTTGTGTTCAGGGGCAATTCTGTAGTTGTGGGGTGTTTGATTCTCTCTGGTTGTGGTGATCAAGCTCCTCTCTGGTTGCGGTGTGAGGTTCGTCTCTATTAGCAGCAGACGGGCTCCTTTCAATGTATGATGTCTATTAGGTTCCTCTCGAGTTGCAGGGCAATGTCCTCTCTGGTTGGCGTGTGTGGGGCTCCATGGGGAAGGTCCTCTATTTTTGGCGATAGGGTTTCCTCACTAACATTAGGGGGATTGCTTCTTTCTAGTTGTGAAGGATGCCACGCAAACTACTTCAGGTAGCTCGCCTCTATTTGTGGAAGAGAGGCTTCTCTCTAGGTGTGATGTCCTGGGGGAATCCACTCCAGTTTTTCTGGGGGAATCTGCTTCACTTTTATCCGGGAGCCCCAGTATCATTATGATTAGTCGCCCCTTTTCTTGTTATTTCCTAGGGCTCCTGTCAAATTGCAGCAGGGAACTCGGTGTGTTGCTTGTTACAGCAGGTGACACAGGCTTCCTTTACAGTTGTGGTGGAGCCTCCTCTCGAGCTGCAGTGGGGAAGATCCTCTCTAGTAGCTCTGTGCAGGCTACCTCTGTCTACCTGCATTGTGTGGGAGGCTACTCTCTAGTTGCAGCATGGGGTGCCACTCTAGTTGCAGTGGGGGTCCACTCTTTATTTGTGGTGGGATGGCTCCTCTCTACTTGTCATTTGTAGACACCTCTCTAGTTGTGTCAGGGGGCCTCCTCTTTAGTTGTGGCAGTCGGGTTTCTCTCTAGTTGTGCTAGAGTGCTCTCCTAAAAACTGATGGTAATGGCTATTGTCTCGTTGTGACGTGAAAGGGAACTTTTTCTAGCTTTAATGTGTAGGAGGCTACTCTCTAGTTGTGACAATGGGAGGCCTCTTTAGTTGTAACATGGTGCGCTGCACTCTACTTGTGAAAGGAGGTTTCTGTCTAATTGTGATAGATGGGTATGCTCTCTAATGGCAATGTTAAGGGGGGGATATCTCTAATTGTGGAAGGGGTCTCTTCTCTAGCTGCAGTGTTGGCCTCCTCTTTCATTGTGATTCGTGTGGGAATCCCACTCTAGTTGTGATGCACATGGACACTTTTTGATCATTGTGATGAGTGGGGCACACTCATATCGACCTGTGGGAGGGGTGTCCACTCTAGTTGTGGCAGTGGTTCTCCACTCTAAATGCGATGTAAGGGAAGGCGGGGCACCTCTCTAGTTTTGGCGGTGTGCTCCTCTAGTTGCGCCTTAGGGTCAACTATCTAGTTGTGGCTTGTATTCAACTCTCCAGTTTTGGCGGTTGGACTTCTCTCTAGTTGTGATGTCCCGGGACGCTCCTCCCAAAGTGTATTGTGCCTGGGGAAGTCCTCTTCATCTGTGCAGTGGGAATTCCTGTCTTGTTGCATCAAGCTGTGCAACGCTTCTCTAAATGCAGTTTTCTGGCTCACCTCTATTTGTGGTTTGGTGGGCTACTGTCTTGTAGTGGTGTAGAGCCTCCTCTCTAGATGAGATGTATGAGATTGCTCCTCTCTAGGAGCGGGGTGCAGGGCCTCTTTCTTCATGCAGTATCATGGTGGGCTCCTTTCTTGCTGCAGTGTGTGGGCTCCTCTCTAGATGTGGTGGGGGACGCCTCTTGAGTTTCATCGGGAGACTTGGTATTCCTGTCGAGGTGTGGCAGGGCCTCCACTCGAGTTTTAGTGGCTTAGCTCCCCTCTAGTAGCATTGTGCAGGGTGGCTTCTGTTTACTTGTGATGTGTAGGTGGTTAAACTCCCTGAGGCATGGGTCTCGCCTCTAGCTGGTGTGGGAGCCAACTCTTAGTTGTGTTGGTTCTGCTACTCTCTAGTTGCGGTGTGCAGTCTCCTCTCAAGTTGTGTTAGGGATCTCATCTCTGTTTATGGTGTTCTGGGGACACCTCTAAAGCTGCAGTGGAATGTTCCTCTCAAATTGGGAAGGGAGTTTCCTCTCTGGTAGCGATGTGCACAGGCACTATTTCCAGGTGCAATATTTGTGAGCCTACACTCTAATTTTTGCAAGGCCCCTCCTCTTTTGTTGTGGCATGGGAGACTCCTCTCTAGTTGTGAAAGGAGGCTTCTGTGCAATTGTGATGTGTGGGAATGCTCCTTTCAAGTGGCAATGTTCAAGGGGCTGCTCTCTATTTGTGACATGGGGTCTATTCTCTGGATATGGAGAGGATGCTCCTCTCTGACAGTGGTAGGGGTGTGTACTCGACTTGCAGCCAGGGATTGTATCTATTGGCAGTGGAGCAGACCCTCTCTAGGTGCAATGTCCAGGGTTTCCTCCCCTATTGCAGTGGTGGGACACTCTCCAGTTTTGGCAGGTGAGCTCTTCTTTCATTGTTGCCATGGGCTTCTCTTGAGCTGTGGTATAGGGCTCCTCTCAAGTTCAGGAGGGGACGCAGGGCTCCTGTGTAGTTGGGGTGGTGATTCCTCCAAGGGTTCTATGGGGGAGTTTATTCTCTCTACTTGTGGCATTGGGGATTCCTCACTAGTTTTCACGGGATTCCTCCACTCTAGTTGTGACAGGCTTACCTCAAGTTATTTCAGGGCCTTCCTGTATTCACAGCAGAGGAGCTTCTCCCTAGATGCAATATGCTAAAGGGCTCCTATCTAATTTTGGCAGGGAATCTTCCCACGTTTTGGCGGAGGGTCTCCTAGCTTTGTTCTTGGGGCTCCTTCGTTGTGATGGCACAGGGCTATTCTAGAGATGCAGTGTGGGACTTGGGGTTCCTTTCAAGTTGGGACAGGTGACTTGGGGTTCCTTTAGAGTTGTGGTGGTTCCTCCTTTTGAGCTGCTTGAGTCAGGTCCTCTCTAGTTGTAATTAGCAGGCTGCCTCCTGTCTACTTGTGATGTGCAGTAGGCTACTATAATAGTTACAGCATGGGACTGCACTCTAGTTGTAGTGGGGTGAACTGACGTTTTTGTTTCCACTCCTCTCTAGTTGTGGTTTGGACTCATCTCTAGCTGTGGTTTACAGACTACTCTCTAGTTGTGGCAGGGTAGGACTCCTCTTTAGTTGTGGTATGAATCTACCTCTTGTTGTGATATACTTTTCTCAAAATGTAGCAGTGGTGGCTCCTCTTAGGAATCCTCTCGAGTTACCTCAGTGCTTGGGGCTCATCTGGATTTGCGATGGGGAACTCGGTGTTCCTCCTGAGTCGCAGCAGGGGAGTCGGAAGTCTTCTCCAGTTGAGGTGGGGAGCTCAGGGTTCCTCTTGGGTTTCAGTGGGAAACTCAAGATTTCTCTTGAGTTGTGATGGGAAAACTCAGGGTTCATCTCGAGTTACAACAGGGGAGTCAAGTCTCCTCTCGAGTTGAGGCAAGGAACTTGGGTTTCCTCTCGAGTTGCAGCAGGGGAGTCAGGGCTCCTCTCAAGTTGTGATGGGGAACTCAGGGTTCCTCTCTCGTTGCAAAAGAGGCCTTGGGTTTCCAATCGAGTTATAGCTGGGAACACTGGGTAGCTCTCAAGTAGCAGCATGAATCTTGGGGTTCCTTTATAGTTACAGTAGGGTACTCAGAGCTCCTCTCGAGTTGTTGCAAGAACTCAGGATTCCTCTTTATTTGCAGTGCAGGACTCTTGGTTCCACTTGAGCCGTGGCAGGGAACACAGTTTTCTTCTCAATTTGGGGGGCTACTCATGGTTCCTCTCATGATGTACTGGGACCTCCTCTCGTGATGTCTTGGGGAAACTGGCTTCTAGAAGGGATGTGTAGGTTGACTTCTCTCTTGTTACAATGTGCGGGTGACTACTCAGTAGTTTTGGCCTGGAACTACTCTCTAGACAAGTTTGGGGTCAACTCTATAGTTGTGGTGGGTTCAGTTCTCTCTAGTTGTGGTCTGCAAGCTCCTGTCCAGTTGTGTTTTTAAGGTGGTCTCTATTAGCAGCAGAAGAGGTCCTCTCTATGTGTGATACCCAGCAGGCTCCTATGAAGTTTTAGTGGAGGGCTCCCTCGAGTTGTGAGGCTGTGTCCTTTTTGGTTGGGGTGTGGGTGGTTCCATGGGAAGTATCCTTTCTACTTTTGGCAATAGAGGTTCTTAATATTCGTGGGCTTTCTTCTCTCTAGTTGTGAGTGATTCCATTCAATTTAATTCAGGGAGCTTATTTCTATTTGCTTCAGAGGGTCTTCTCTCTAGGTGTGATGTCCTCGGGGATTCCATTCTATTTATGCCTGGGAAATCCACTACAGGTTTGCCATGGGAGCTCCTCTGTCATTTGGCCTGGTTATGCTTTCTTGTTACAGCATAGTGTTCCTGTCAGATTGCACTGGGGAACTTTGCCTTTCCCTTGAGTTTCTGGAGGGGACTTGGGGATCCTTTAAGTTGTGGTGGAGCCTCCTCTTGCATTCCACTAAGGCGGATACTCGAGAAGTGATGTGCAGCCTGGCTCCTGTCTTGTTGCAATTTGTAGGACTCTACTCTCTAGTTGCGGCATGGGGCTCCACTCCAGTTGCAGTCGGGATCCACTCTTTATTTTGGTGGGTCAGCTCCTCTCTAGTTGTCGTTTGCAGACTCCGCTCAAGGTTTGGCATGGGGGCTTCTCCTCTCTAGTTGTGGCAAGGGGAGTCCTCCTTAGTTGTATAGCTGGGCTCCTCTCTAGTTGTGGTAAAGTGCTCTTCTCAAATTTGTGTGAGTGTCGCTCCTCTTTGATTGTGATGTGAAGGGGCTTTTTTTTTCTAGTTTCGTTGTACAGGGGGCTACTCTCTAGTTGTGGTAGTGCGTGTTTTCTTTAGTTGTGGCATGGTGGGCTCCTGTCTACGCGTGGCAAGGGGCTTCTGTCTAATTGTGATGTGTGGGTATGCCCTTCTCCAATGGCGATGTTCAGGGGGGCTTATCTCTAGTTGTGACAGGAGTCTCCTCTTTAGTTGCAATGTTGGCCTCTTTTTTCACTTTGATCCATGTAGGAGTTCCACTCTAGTTTTGATGTGCATGGGAACTTTTCTCTAATTGTGATATGTTGGGCACGCTCCTATCTATCTGTGCAAGGGATATTCACTCTAATTATGTCAGTGGTGCTCCACTCTTAAAACACTCCACACCGGTGCATTTTATGGTGGGGGTGGCACATCTGTAGTTTCAGCAATATGCTCCTTATGCCTGAATGTCAGCTATCTAGTTGTAGCATGTATTCAACTCTCTAGTTTTGTCAATTGGGCTTCACTTTAGTGGTTAAGTCCTGCAGTGCTCTTCCCTAGTTGTACTCTTCCTGGGGTTTTCCTCTCTAATTGTGAAGTGGAAATTCCTATGTTGTTGCATTATGCTGTGCTGCTCCTCTCTAGGTGCAGTTTGCTGCCTCATCTCTATTTGTGGTTTGAGTGGCTACTCTCTGGTATTGAAATGGATCCTCCTATCTAGATGTGTGTGCAAGACTGCTTCTCCCTAGGGGCGGGTGTGGGGCCTCCTTTCTACATACAGTGTCCGATTTGGCTCCTCTCTTGTTGCAGTGTGTGGGCTCCTCCCACGTTGTGGTGGGGGACTCCAATTGAGTTGCCCTGGGAGACTTATTGTTCCTCTCATGTTGAGGCAGGGCCTCCACTTTAGTTTTCTTTTTTGGGAAGGAGGGGTGGCTCCTCTCTAGTAGCATTGTGCAGGGTTGCTTCTGTTTAATTTCGATGTGTCAGTGGCTAAACTACCTGTGGCAAGGAGCTCCTCTCTAGTTGGTTTGGGGGGTCAACACTTAGTTGTTTTGGGTGTGCTCCTCTATGGTTTTGGTGTTCAGGCTCCTCTTGGGTTGTGTTAAGGGAGGTCTTACCTAGTTGTAGTGTTTTGGGGGGGGAGCACCTCTAGAGTTGTGGTGGAGTGTTCCTCTTGAATTGTCATGGGTGTTTGCTCTTTGGGTTTGATGTGCGCAGGCACTCTTTCCAGGTGCAATATCTGCAAGCCTACTCTCTAATTTTGGCATGTCCCCTGCTCTTTAGTGGTGGTGTCTGTGCCTCCTCTCTTGTTTTGGCAGGAGACTTCTGTCTAATTGCATTGTGCTGAAATGCTCCTCTCAAGTGTTGATGCTCAGTGAGCTTCTCTCTATTTGTAGCATGTGGTCTACTTGCTAGTTTTGACTAGTTTTGTCCTCTCTGACATTTGTAGGGGCATCGACCCGACTTGCAGGAGTGGGTTCGTCTCTTTTTTTTCTGTGGAAGTGACCCTCTATAGGTGCAATGTCAGAGGTCTACTTTCTAGCTGTGGTAAGGGTCATACTCTCCAGTTTTGGTGGATGGGCTCCTCCCTTGTTGTGGCCATTGGCTTCTCTCTCATTGTGGCATAGGCCTCCTCTCAAATTCCGAAGGGTTTTTGGGCTCCTCTCTTATTGCAGAGTACCTCATCTGGGGGCCATCTGTAGGGTGGGTGTTCACTCTACTTGGTGTTTAGGGGCTTCTTACTGTTTTTCATGGGGTTGTGACTCCACTCTAGTTGTGACAGGCTTCTCTTGAGTTACTTCAGTGTCTTCATCATTGTTGGGAGCACAGGGGATCCTCTCTAGGTGCAATGTGCCAGAGGGCTCCTCTCTAGTTTTGGCAGGGAATTTTTCTCCAGTTTCGGTGGGGTGTCCTAGTTTCATCGCTGGGGGCTCCTTCCTTGTGAAGTTAACGGATTCCACTCGAGTTGTGATGAAGGACTTGTTGTTCCTCTCAAGTTGTCACAGGTGATTCGGGGTTCCTTTAGAGTTGTGCAGGTGCATACTCTTGAGCTGTATGGAGCAGCTCCTCTCTAGTAGCAGTTAGCAGGCTGGTTCCTGTCTAGTTGTGATGTGTGGTATGCTACTGTATAGTTATAGCATAGGATTCCACTCTAGTTGCAGTGGGGGTCAACTGACAGTTTTGTTTCTGTTCCCCTCTAATTGTGGTTTGCATATTTGTCTACAGTTGTGGTGGGGTTGGAGGCTCCTCTTTAGTTGTGGTATGGGTACTCCTCTTTGGATATTATAACATACTCCTCTTGGACTGTGGTGAGGGTGCTTCTTCTCTGGTTGTTAGGTGAAAGGGCACTTTTTCAATTTGTCGGGTGAAGGAATATACTCTCTAATTGTAGCAAGGTACATCATCTTTCCTTGTGGTGTGTTGACCTCTTCTCTACTCATAGCAGGGAGGGTATGTTTAGCTGTGATGTGTTGGTGTGCTTCTCTCTAGTGTCAATAATCAGCGGGGCTACTGTCTAGTTCCCATGCGGTTCTCTCGTCTAATTGTGGTGTGGGGCTCCTCACTTATTATGATCTGAGGGAAAGGTCCTTTCTAGGTGCGGCGGCCTTTTCTCTAGTTGTGTTGTGTAGGCTCCTGTCTTGTTGTGGAAGGGTGCTGCTTTATAGTTGTGACAGGGGGCTCTGAGCTAGCTTCAGGGTGCACGAGGCTCTCAACTTGTGGCTGGGGCTCCTCTCCAGTTGTTGCATAATTCACCTCTTGAGTTGCTGCAGGAGGCACCTCTAGAGTTTTGGTGGGTGGCTCATCTGAAATTGGAGATAGAAATGGAAACCAACTCCAGTATTCATGCCTGGAAAATCCCATGGATGGAGGGTCTTGGTAGGCTACAGTCCATGCGGTTGCCAAAAGTCAGACACTACTGAGCAAATTCACTTTACTTTTTTGTCATAGGCCCCCAGTGGCTAAGATGATAAAGAATCTGCCTGGGATGCAAGAGACCTGGGTTTGATCCCTGGTTCAGGAAGATCCTCTGGAGAAGGGCATGACAACCCACCGTGGCATTCTTGCCTGTAGAATCCCATGGACAGAAAAGTCTGGCTAGCTACACAGACCATGGGGTCACAAAGAGTCGGAAATGACTGAGCAACTAACACACAATCATCTGTAATTGTGGTGGGGTACTCCTTTCTAGCTGTGGCATGGCACCTTCCTTCCAGTTGTGTTTTGCTGATGAGCTCCACTTAAGTTTCAGGGGGAAGCTCTTCTCCAAGTGTGATGGTGGACTCATCTATGGCTTTAATATGAGGACCTCTTTCTAGCTATAGTGTGAAAGGACCTCTGTAGTTGTAGTGAGGTGCTCTTCTTTCGTTTTGATGTCTGTGGGGATTCCTCTCTCATTGCAATGTGAAGAGGGTCGCCTCACTAGTTGTGTTGTGATGCTTGTCTCTCTTTGCATTGAATGGGCTCCTCTCTAGATGTGATGTCTGGAGGGCTCCTCTTCCGTTGTGGACAGGGGTTTCTCTCAAGTTGGGTCAAAGTTCTCCTCTACAATTTTCCCAGGGTACTCGGAACTCATCTTGATATGTGGTTGTGCCTCCTCTAACATTTGTCATGTGGAGAGCTACTTGGCAAGGGGTCTTCTCTAATTTTGCACTATGGGTTCCTCACTCATTTTGGTGGGGTTGACTGCCTCTAGTTGTGACAGATGGTCAACTTTCTAGTTGTGGTGAGGGAGATCCTCTCCAGTTGCGTTTGTGGGGGGCTTTTCTTTAATAGTGTTGGTTTATCTGGGGATCTTCTCCACGTGAAGAATGCAGGCTCCTCTGGAGTTTCAGCGGGAGGCATATCTATTGTTAAGATGGGCTGTACTCTAAGTCTAATTTCAGGTGCTCCTGTTTAGTTGTGGGGAACTTCTCTCTAGTTGTGTTGTGTTGTGTTATCTCTAGTGGTGGCAGGGTGCAACTTTCTTATTGTGACGAAGGACTCCAAGATAGTTGTGTTGTTCATGGGGGTCTCTCATTGTAGTGGGTTCATGTCTCTATTTGTGGTCATGGGCTCCTCCTTATTTGTCTCAGGAGACACATATAATTTTGCAGTGGGTGCTCGAGACTCCTCTAAAAGGAGGCAGAGGATCCTTTAAAGATGAAGTAGGGGGCTCCTCTGGAGTTCCTTTGTTGAGGTCCTCTGTAACTGTGGCTGGAGACTCCAATTTACCTCTGGCATGGGGGTTTCTTTCTAGTTGTGATGTGTTGGTAAGCTCCCTTCGAGTATCAGTGGGGGTTCTTCTGTAGTTGTGGTGGGTGATTATCTTCAGCTACACTGTGGCTGCTCCCTTCTTCTGTGGTGTGCTTGTGGGCTACTCTCTAGATGTGATATGCAGGCTTCTTTCTAGTTATGGTGAGTGTCTCTTTAGTTGCAATATCTGAGGAGAGTCCTCCCTCATTGCAATTTGAAAAGGCTTCCTTTCTTGTGGTGGGGAAGCTCATCAATATTTGCCACAGTGTGACTCTAATCTAGGTATGATGTGTGGGGACATCGTCTCCCATTATGTCCAGTGGCTTTTATCACGTGGCAGTGGAGTTCTTTTCTTGAGTTGTGGCAGTTTATTCAGAGCTCCTACAGAGTTGCAGTATTCCTTCCTCTTGGGTTGTGATAGGGAGCTCATCAGGTGGCTCTGCTCTTCTTTTGACACAAGGTGTTCCTCACGAATTTTAGCATGGTTACTCCTCTCTACTTGTGAGGGCCTCCTCTCGATTCACTTCATGGTCTCCCCTCTATTTGCAGCAGAGGGGAGGTGCGTGATTCTCTACCCGTGATGTCTTCGTAAACTCCTCTCTACTTGTGCGAGAAACCTCTCCAGTTTTGGTGGAGATATCCTGTCATTGTGACAAGTGACTCCTCTCGTGTTGCAGCAAAGAACTCTCTGGTACCTCTCTAGTTTCCTTGACAGTGGAGTTTTCCAATTATTGCAGTATGCAGGGGAATCTATACATATGCGGTATACAGACTCCTCTCTCATTTTGTCATGTGGCCAAAGCTAGCTGTGGCCAGGGGCTCTGTCTAGTTACACTATTCTAGGGTTTTTTCTCTAGTTGAGGTGTGGTGGCTCTTTCACGTTGTTGCAGTCATTACTCTAGTTGCTGTGAGCAAGGTACTACTCTCTAGTTGAGGGGGATAATCCAATCTAGTTTGACCCAGAAACCTCCTCTCTAGTTGCAGTGGAGGTCAACACTCTGTCGTGGGTGGTCTAGTCTCTAGTTGTGGTGGGGTTCCCCTCTCTAGTTGCATTGGGCACGGGTTTTCCTTAACAGTTGCTATGTGTAGTGGGGATCTTCTCCAATTCTGATATATGGGCGCCTCACTGGTGTGGTGAGCTGCAATTCTCTAATTGTGCCTTTGGTGGTTCTTCCTTCTAGTGATGTGTGCCTGGGTTCCTCTTGTGGTGGTGTGGTGCTCCTTTCTAGTCATGCTGAGGTCTTAACTTGATTTGCAATGGGAGCTCCTCTTGAGTTGAGGCAGTGGATTCTGAGCCCCTCTTGAGCTCTGATGGTAGAACCTCTCAAGTTGCACCAGGGGGTTTGAGGTCCTTTTGAGTTGTGTTGGGAAACTAAGGGTTTCTCTGGAGTTGCAGCAGTAGGCCCCGATCTCCTGTCGAGTTGTGGCAGGTACTTGGTTTTCCTCTGGATTATAGTGCACAACTCAGATTTCCTCTCAAGTTTCCATGAAATACTCCTCTTGGTTTGAGTCAGGAGACTCAGAGCTTCTCTCATGTTGCGATGATGCTTCCTCTTGAGTTGTGGTGTGTTGTCTCCATGGAGGGGGGAGTCCTGTCTACTTTTGGCACCGGGGTCTCCTTACTAGTTTATTGTGGGATTGATACTCTCTAATTTTGAGTGGCTCCTCTTGAGTTACTTCATCGGCTCATCTCTATTTGTTACAGAGTATCCCCTATAAGTTGGGATGTCCCAGGGGCTGCTCTCTAGTTGTGGTGAGGGCATCCTCTCCAGCTCCGGTGTTGGAGTGCCTCTGACTTTGTTGCTGGGAGCTCCCCTTGTGATACAGTATAGGGCTCCTCTTGAATTGAGGCAGATTCTCTCAGCTCCTCTCGAGTTGTGGTTGTGGTCTTGGGAATCCTCTCAAGTTGCATTGGGGGGCTAGGGTCTAGTTTCAGTTTGTGATGGGAAACTCAAGGTTCTTCTCGAGTTGCAGGAAGGGAGTCGGACATCCTCTCGATTTGAGGTAGAGAACTCAGAGTTCCTCTCGAGTTGCAAAAGGGGACTATGGCCCACTAGAATTGCAGCTGAAAATTCGGAGTTCCTCTACAGTTGCAGCATAAAATTCGAGCTTCCTATTAAGTTGCAACAGGGGACCTGGGGCTCCACTCAAGTTGTGGTTGGGAAGTCGGGGTACCTCTTAAGTTGAAGCAGGTGACTCAGAGCTCCTCCCAAGTTTCAGTGGGATCTCAGGATTCCTCTCGTGTTTCAGCGTGAGAATCAGTGTTCCACTCAAGCTGTGGAAGGGAATTCAGGGTTATTCTCCATTTGGGGTGTACTCCATGTTCCTCTCATGTTGCTCTGGGGCCTCCTCTCAAGTTGTATTGCTGTGACTCGTCTCTAAAAGGGATGTTCAAGGTGGCTGTTGCAATGTGTGGATGGGTACTCACTAGTTTGGCATGGGTTTTTTTTCTCTAGTTTGGGTCAGATTCAATTCTGTAGCTGTGGTGGCTTTGATTCTCTCTAGTTGTGGTGTGCAAGCACCTCTCTAGTTGTTGTTGGGGACTCCTCTCTACCTGTGGCATGGGTGTTTCTTTCTAGTTGTGATGTGCTGTGGCCTCCTCTGTAGGTGTGATGGGGGATTATCTCTAGCAGTAGTGTGGTTTCTCCTTTCTAGGTGTGGTGTGTTTATGGGCTAACCTCTAGTTGTGGTATGTGTGCTCCTTTTTGGTCATGGTGAGGGGGTCATTTGCTGCAATACTTGTGGGAAGTCCTCTCTCATTGTAACATACAGGGGCCTCCTTTCTGGTTGTGGTGGAAGGGCTCATCCATATTTGCTGAAGAGTGGCTCCTCTCTTTTTATGATGTCTATGTACATCCTCTCACCTTGTGGCCAATGGCGTCTCTCAAGTAGCTCAGCCTTCTTTTTTTGAGTTGTGGCAGCGTATCCAGGGCTCATCTCGAGTTTGAGTATTCCCACCTCTTAGGTTGTGATGGGGTCTCTGCAAAGTGGTTCTGCTCTTCTTTTGACACTAGGTATTCCTCAAAAGTTTTAGTATTGTTACTCCTCTCTCCTTGTGAAAACCTCCTCTTGGGTTACTTCAGAGGATTATCTCTTTCTGGGATGCTTTGGTGGACTTGTCTGTACTTCTGGAGGGAGAAACCTCTCCAGTTTTGGTGGAGGGCCCCTATATCATTTTGACCAGTGTCATGTCTCATGTTTCAGGGAAGGACTTGATGGTACCTCTCTAGTTGCATTGGGGAGTGGTGTTTCTTAGTCATTGTGGTATGCAAGAGACTCTTTACACAAGCAGTGTGTAGGCTTCTCTCATTGTGGCTTGTTGTAAACACACGAGCTGCGGCCAGGAGCTCTAAGTGCACCGTACTAGGGGTTTCTCTCCAGATGTGGTGTGCTGCTCCTTTGAGTTGTTGCTGTGGGCAAGGTGCTACTCTCTAGTTGAGGTGGGATATCCAATTTAGTTTTACCCAGAAGACTCCTCTCTAGTTCCAGTGAGGGTCAACACTCTAGTTGTGGTTCTTGGTTAAGTCTCTTCTTGTGGTGAGAATCTCCTCTCTATTTGCATTGGGCAGGGCTTTTCCTGAATAGCTGCAATGTGAGGTGGGTCTCTTCTCCAGATGTGATGTGTGAGAGCTTCTCTAATTGTGGTGAGCTGCACTTCTCTAATTGTGTTGTGGGTGCTCCTCTCTTGTAATGATGTGTGCCTGGACTCCTCTCTAGTTGTGCTGAGATCTTAGCTCAATTTGCTGTGAGAGTTACGATGGGGAACTCAGGGAGCCTCTCGTGGTGCCCCAGGGAAGTCCAAACTCCATTCTCGTTGCGAGGGGGAGCTGGGCATTGCTCTCATGTCACTGCAGCGCAAATAGACCCCATCTCGGCTTGTGTCCAGAAATTCCATGTTCCTCTCCAGTGGCGACAGGGATCTCGGGATTGCTTTCAAGGTTCACCCTGGAAGTCAGGCCTCGTCTTGAACAGAAGTAAAGAACTCTGCTCTCCTCTCCAGCAGCGACAGGTATTTCTTGGACCACATTGAGGGGCCTAAAGGGAGTCAAGCCCCATCTGAAGTTTTGAGAAAGAATACGGGATTGCTCTCTAGGCCCTGCAGGAAAAGAAGGGCCTCATCTTGCAATGACCCAGGAATCTCGTGTTGATTCTCGAGTTCCGGCGCAACGTGGGGGTTTCCCTCCAGTTAGGACGGGGGACTCGGGGTACCTCCCTTGTGGCCCCAGGGATACCCAGTCTCCATTCTAGTTGCAAGGGGGTGCTCGGCATTGCTCTTGAGTCATGGCAAAGGAATCAGGCGTCAAGACGCCTTGAAGGGCGAATTTCGAGGTCTTTCTCGAGTTGCGGTAGGAAACCCTGGGTTCCCTCGACTTGTGACGGTGACCTCAGGGAGCTTCTCATGGTTCCCATGGGATGTCAGAAATACTGTGGAGTTGGGAGTGGCCACTGGAGACTCCACTGGGGTCGGTGTAATGGAAGAGGGCCTCCTCTCAAGTTGAGGCCAGAACCCCATGGTTCCTCGCCTGTTCTGACATAGGTCTTGGGTTGTGTATGCCGTTTCAAACAGGGAGTCAGGTCTCGACTTGTGTGGAGGCATGGAACTCTGCTTTCCTCTCGAGTTGTCAAAAATGTTAAAGGCCTCCATGTGAGCTGAACTTGGAATCTGGCCCTCTTTTCCAATTAGCAACTGGGGAATCAGAACTCCCTTCTTGTTGTGAGTGGATTCTCGCCTGACATTCGAATCTGTGCAAGGGGATCCGGCCTTATCTCGAGTGGATGGGGAAATACCTGACTTTCAAACTGTGAGAAGTCCCCCATGTTCCCCTCCAGTGTCAAGAGGATCCAAGCCTCCTCTCGAGGTGTGACAGGGATGTCTGCATTCCTTTCCAGGAGAAGCAGGGCAATCGACCCTCATCTCGACTTAAGGAGAGGAAAATAGGGCTCTTCTTTATTGTGGCTGAAGACTCAGCGTTCCTCTCGAGTGCGCCCGGTATCTGGGAAAACTTCTGGAGTATTATAAAGCATTCCAAATACCCTTTTGAGTTCCAAGAGGGAAGGTGGGCTTTCTTTGGAAACGCTGCAGCATAAAAGGGCCTCTTCAAGCGTGCAGGAGAGAATTTCGTGGTTTGTGTGGAATTGTGGCGGGAAGCTTAGGGTTCCTCTTGAGTTGGTGTCCACCTTGGGGACCCACTTGTGTCTCCTCAAGAAGTCAGATCTGCTTTGGGTTTGCTCAGGGCACTTCCTGATTGTGCGCGCATCACTGCAGGGACGAATACAGCCTCATCTCAAGTTGAGATGGGGACTTCAGTGTTCCTCTGTATTTCTGACATCAATCTCGGGGTCTGTGCGGATTTGGACCAGGGGAGTCCAGCCTCGTCTTGTGTTGAGGCAGGGAACTCCGCTTGCCTCTCGAGTTGTTCTTGGGGCATCAGGCCACTTGTCGAGTTGTATCTGGAACCTGCAGGCTTTTCCGGAGGATGCAACTGGGGTGTCAGTGCCCCTTCGTGTTGTGGCTTCATCCTTGGGATTACATTCGAAGAGGTGCCCAGGTATCGGGACTTACCTTGATTGGAATAGGAAATTGATGTCTTTCGGAATGTGGCATGACCCACGAGGCTTCCTCTCGGGTTTCAATGTGAGACTGGCCTCCTCCTGAGGTGCAACAGGAAGGTCGGGATCCCTTTCCAGACCAAGCAGGGGAATCGACCCTCATGTCAAGATAAAGAGGGGACGAGGGGCTCATATTAATTTGTGCTGGGAAACTCGGTGTTTCTCTCGAGTGAGACCTGTATCTTGTGGAACATTTTGAGTTGCATCAAGGGTGTCAAGTACCATTTCGACTTTAAAGAGGGCTTGTGGGATTTCCCTCGAGATGCAGTAGTGGAAAAGGGCCTCATCTGGCGATGATGGGGGAACCTCCTCGTTTTTCTCCAGTTCTGGAGGGATTCTCGAGTTATGACGGGGAACTCAGGGAGCCTTTCTTGGTGCCTCAGGGAAGTCCAATCGCCATGCGAGTTGCGAGGGGGAGCTGGGGATTGCACTCGTGTCAATGCAAGACAAATAGACTTCTTCTAGGATTGTGTCCAGAAACTCCGTGTTCCTCTCAGGTGGTGACAGGGATCTCGGGGTTGCATTCAAGGTTCAACTCGGGAGTCAGGCCTCGTCTCAAATAGAAGTAAAACTCCGCTCTCCTCTCGAGTTACGACAGGTATCTCTTGGAGCCCATTGAGTGGCATAAAGTGTTTCAAACCTTCTGTGGAGTTTAGAGACGGGACTAGGGATTGCTCCCTACGTCCTGCAGGAAATGAAGGGCCTCATCTCGCAATGATGGAGGAATCTCGTGGTTTTTCTTGAGCTGCAGCGTGATGTGTGGGGTTTCTCTCGAGTAATGATGGAGAATTCAGGGAGTTCCTTTTGTGGCACCAGGGAAGTCCATTCTCCACTTGAATTGCAAGGGGAGCACGGCATGGCTCTCGAGTCATGGCAGGGAAATCAGGACTCAAGAAGCGTTGAAGGGGAAAATCGAGGTCTTTCTTGAGTTGCGGCAGGAAAGCCTGGTTTCCCTCGACTTGTGACGGTGACTTCAGGGAGCTTCTCATGGTGCCTCTGGGAAGTCAGGAATATTGTGAAGTTGGGAGGGGCCTCTCAGGACTCCACTGTGTTCAGTGCAATGGAAGAGGGCCTCATCTCGAGTGGAGGCGGGAACCCCAGGGTTCCTCTACTGTTCTGACGTGGGTCTCGGGTTGTGTGTGC
The DNA here is from genome assembly GCA_935064755.1 of Tragelaphus eurycerus. NCBI lineage: Eukaryota > Metazoa > Chordata > Mammalia > Artiodactyla > Bovidae > Tragelaphus > Tragelaphus eurycerus. The sequence goes on along the minus strand of CAKXYN010000599.1, from coordinate 4,604 downwards.
CAATTCAAACATGGAGTCAGGTCTCAACTTGTGTGGAGGCATGAAATTCTGCTTTCCTCTCGAGTTGTCAAAGGGGTTTCAGGCCTCCAGGTGACTTGAATTTGGGACCTGGGACTCTTTTTCAGTTAGCAACTGGGGCATCAGAAATCCCTTCATGTTGTGAGTTGTTTTTCAGCTGACATCCGAATCTGTGCAAGGGAATCAGGCCTGATCTCGAGTGGATGGGGAAATATGTGCATTTCGATTTGTGACAAGACCCCCAGATTCCCCTCCAGTCTCAAGTAGATACCAGTCTCCTCTCGAGGTGTGAAGGGAACGTCGGCATTCCTTTCCAGGCTAAGCAGGGCAATCCATACTCATCTCAACTTGAGGATGGGAAACCGAGGCTCTTTTTGACCTGTGGATGGAAACTCAGCTTCCTCTCGAGTGGGGGCAAGTATCTGGGGAAACTTCTGGAGTTTCATAAAGCGTGTCTAGTACACTTTCGATTTCCAAGAGGGAACGTGGGCTTTCTTTGGAAATGCTGCTGCAGAGAAGGGCCACCTCAAGCATGCAGGGGAGAATTTTGTGGGTTTTACTAAGTTGTGGCGGGAAGCTTATGATTCCTCTCAAGCTGTCTGTCGAATTGGGGAACCCGCTCATATCTCCTCAGGGAAGTCCGATCTCCTTTGGTGTTGCGAGGGGCACATCGGGATTCCTCATGCATCACTGCAGGGATGAATAGGGCCTCATCTCAAGTTGAGGTGGGAACCTCAGGGTTCCTCTCCTGTTCTGACATTGATCTCGGGGTCTCTGTGGTGTTGGAACAGGCGAGTCCGGCCTGGTCTTGTGTTGAGGCACGGAACTCTGCTTGCCTTTCGAGTTGTTCATGGTCTGTCAGGCCACGTGTCGAGTTCTATTTCAAATGTGCTGCTTTTCTGCAGAATGCAACGTGGGTGTCAGTGCCCCTTTGTGTTGTGACTTCATCCTTGGGGTTACATTCGGAGATGTGCCTGGGCATTGGGACTTAACTTGATTCAACGGGGAAATTGGTGTCTTTCGGAATGTGGCAGAAACCATGAGGCTTCCTCTCGAGTTTCAATGTGAGACCGGCCTCCTCCTGAGGTCCGACGTGAAGGTCGGGATCCCTTTCTAGACAAAACGGGGGAATCGAGCCTCATGTCAAGATCAGCAGGGGAGAAGGGACTAAGGTGAAGTTGTGCCAGGAAACTCAGTATTACTCTCGAGTGAGACGGGTATGTCGGGGAACTTTTTGAGTTGCATCAAGAGTGTCAAGTACCATTTCGAATTTCAAGAAGAAACATGGGATTTGTCTTAAGACGCTGCAGTGGGAAGGGGCCTCTTCTCGCAATGAAGGGGTAACCTCTTGTTTTTTTCTCCAATTGTGACAGGATTCTCGAGTTATGACGTGGAACTCAGGGAGCCTCTGGTGTTACTCCATTGAAGTCCAATCTCCATTCGTGTTGCGAGGGGGAGCTGGGGTTTGCTCTCGAGTCACTGCAGGACAAATAGACCTCATGTAGGCTTGTGTCCAGAAACACCATGCTCCCCTCCAGTGGTGACAGGGATCGCGGGGTTGCATTCAAGGTTTACCCGGGGAGTCAGGCCTCGTCTTGAGTTGGAGCAAAGAACTCCACTCTTCTCTAGATATGCGATGGGTATCTCTTGGAGCCCATTTAGTTGCCTCAAGGGAATCAAGCCTCCCATGGATTTTTTTTTCCCTTTTTTTAAATTTTATTTTTTTAACTGTACAATATTGTATTGATTTTGCCATATATCAACATGAATCCCCCACAGGTATTAACATGTTCCCCATCCTGAACACTCCTCCTTGCCCCCTCCTCATACTATCACTCTTGGTCGTCCCAGTGCACCATCCCCAAGCATCCAGTATCATGCATTGAACCTGGACTGGCGACTCATTTCATATGTGATATTATACATGTTTCAGTTCCATTCTCCTAAATCCTCCCACCCTCTCCCCTTGCCCACAGAGTCCAAAAGACTGTTCGGTACTTCAGTGTCTCTTTTGCTGTCTCGTATACAGGGTAATTATTGCCATCATTCTATATTCCATATATATGCATTAGTATACTGTATAGGTGTTTTTCTTTCTGTCTTATTTAACTCTGTATAATAGGCTCCAGTTTCATCCACCTCATTAGAACTGATTCAAATATATTCTTTTTAATGGTTGAGTAATACTCCATTGTGTATATGTACCATTGCTTTCTTTATCCATTCATCTCCTGATGGAAATCTAGGTTGATTCCATGTCCTGGCTATTATAAACAGTGATGCGATGAACATTGGGGTACACGTGTCTCTTTTAATTCTGGTTTCCTCAGTGTGTATGCCCCGCAGTGGGATTGCTGGATCATAAGGCAGTTCTAGTTCCAGTTTTTTTTTTTAAGGAATCTCCACACTGTTCTCCATAGTGACTGTACTAGTTTGCATTCCCAGCAACACTGTAAGAGCTTTCCCTTTTCTCCATAAGCTTTCCAGCACTAATTACTTGTAGACTTTTGGATCGATTCTGACTTGCATGAAATGGTACCTCATTGTTGTTTTGATTTGCATTTCTCTGATAATGAGTGATGTGGAGCATCTTCTCATGTGTTTGCTAGCCATCTGTATGTCTTCTTTGGAGAAATGTCTATTTAGTTCTTTGGCCCATTTTTTGATTGGGTCATTGATTTTTCTGAAATTGAGCTGTAGGTGTTGCTTGTATATTTTTGAGAATAGTGGTTTGTCTGTTGCTTCATTTGCTATTATTTTCTCCCATTCTGAAGGCTGTCTTTTCACCTTGCTTATAGTTTCCTTTGTTGTGCAAAAGCTTTTTAAGTTTAATTAGGTCCCATTTGTTTATTTTTGCTTTTATTTCCAATATTCTGGAAGGTGATTCATAGAGGATCCTGCTGTGATGTATGTCGGAGCGTGTTTTGCCTATGTTCTCCTCTAGGAATTTTATAGTTTCTGGTCTTATGTTTAGATCTTTAATGCATTTTGAGTTTATTTTTGTATATGATGTTAGAAAGTGTTCTAGTTTCATTCTTTTACAAGTGGTTGACCAGTTTTCCCAGCACCACTTGTTAAAGAGATTGTCTTTAATCCATTGTATGTTCTTGCCTCCTGTGTCAAAGATAAGGCGTCCATATGTGCGTGGATTATCTCTGGGCTTTCTATTTTGTTCCTTCGATCTAAATTTCTGTCTTTGTGCCAGTACCATACTATCTTGATGACTGTGGCTTTGTAGTAGAGCCTTAAGTTAGGCAGGTTGATTCCTCCAGTTCCATTTTTTCTTTCTCAAGATTGCTTTGGCTATTCCAGGTTTTTTGTATTTCCATATAAACTGTGAAATTATGTTTTCTAGCTCTGTGAGGAATACTGTTGGTAGCTTGATAGGGATTGCATTGAATCTATAAATTGCTTTGGGTAGTATACTCATTTTCACTATATTGATTCTTCCAATCCATGAACATGGTATATTTCTCCATCTATTAGTGTCCTATTTGATTTCTTTCACTAGAGTTTTATAGTTTTCTATATATATAGGTCTTTAGTTTCTTTCTTTAGGTAGATATATTCCTAACTATTTTATTCTTTTCATTGCAATGGTTAATGGAATTGTTTCCTTAATTTCTCTTTATTTTTTTCTCGTTATTAGAGTATAGGAATGCAAGTGGTTTCTGTGTGTTGATTTTATATCCTGTAACTGTACTATGTTCATTGATTGGTTCTAGTAATTTTCTGGTGGAGTCTTTAGGGTTTTCTACGTAGAGGATCGTGTCATCTGCAAACAGTGAGAGTATTACTTCTTCTTTTCCAATATGAATTCCTTTTATTTTCTTTTCTGCCCTGATTGCTGTGGCCAAATCTTCCAGAAATATGTTGAATAGTAATGGTGAAAGTGGGCACCCTTGTCTTATTCCTGACTTTAGAGGAAATGCTTTCAATTTTTCACCATTGAGGAGAATGTTTGCTGTGGGTTTGTCATATATAGCTTTTATTAAGTTGAGGTATGTTCCTTCTATTCCTGCTTTCTGAAAGTTTTTATCATAAATGTATGTTGAATTTTGTCAAAGGCTTACTCTGCATCTATTGTGATAATCATATGGTTTTTATTTTTCAATTTGTTAATGTGGTGTATTATATTGATTGATTTGCTGATATTGAAGAATCCTTGCATCCATGGGATAAAGCCCACTTGGTCATGGTGTATGATCTTTTTAATGTGTTGTTGGATTCTGATTGCTAGAATTTTGTTAAGGATTTTTGAATCTATGTTCATCTGTGATATTGGTATGCAGATTTTTTTTTGTGGCATCTTTGTCAGGTTTTGGTATTAGGGTGATTGTGGACTCATAGAATGAGTTTGGAAGTTTACCATCCTCTGCAATTTTCTGGAAGAGTTTGAGTAGGAAAGGTGTTAGGTCTTCTCTAAATTTTTGGTAGAATTCAGCTGTGAAGTCGTCTGGACCTGGGCTTTTGTTTGCTGGAACATTTCTGACTACAGTTTCAATTTCTGTGCTTGTGATGAGTCTGTTAAGATCTTCTATTTCTTCCTGGTTCAGTTTTGGAGACTTGTATTTTTCTAAGAATCT
>CAKXYN010000598.1:0-49916 GCA_935064755.1 Tragelaphus eurycerus | reverse complement strand
AGAGACATCACTTTTCCAACAAAGGTTCACCTAGTCAAGGCTATGGTCTTTCCTGTGGTTATGTATGGAGGTGAGAGCTGGACTGTGAAGAAGGCTGAGCACAGAAGAATTGATGCTTTTGAACTGTCGTGCTGGAGAAGACTCTTGAGAGTCCCTTGGACTGTAAGGAGATCCAACCGGTCCATTCTGAAGGAGATCAGCCCTGGGATTTCTTTGAAACTAATGATGCTAAAGCTGAAACTCCAGTATTTTGGCCACCTCATGCAAAGTGTTGACTCATTGGAAAAGACTCTGATTCTGGGAGGGATTGGGGGCAGGAGGAGAAGGGGACGACAGAGGATGAGATGGCTGGATGGCATCACTGAATCGATGCATTTGAGTCTGAGTGACCTCTGGGATTTGGTGACGGACAGGAAGGCCTGGCGTGCTGCAGTTCGTGGGGTCACAAAGAGTGGGACATGAATGAGCGACTGATCTGATCTGATCTGATGTCTTAGCTGATGTGCAAGATACATAAAGAAACTTGGGTAGACATGAAACACATAGAAAAATTTGATATCTGTGATTAAGTTGGTAGGAAGAAAGACAGTTTCTTTCCAATCCCAAACAATGTTTAGGGAAAGTTGTGAATAGTGGCTTATTATGAATGAAAAAATTTGCCTAATTGTAGCTCTAGAAATTAAATAAAAAGATAATGAAGCTAAGAAGGGAAACATGACATATTTCTTTCAAGAACTGATTACCATGCTGAGATGCTGCATTCACCACAAGGATTTAAGTCTGTCTTTGCAGGAGCAGGAAAGCAACATCAAAATATCCACTAGGAAATATAGATGGTGTCTTGGTTGGAGAAAATAAAGGTATAACATAAGGAGAGTAGAGCAAGAATGATCTTTGATAATACTATTGTAAAATCCCTATCTTTTGCTGACTTCGGTGCTATCTTTGAATTTGTCATGAATAAAACTTGTGTTTTAACCTCTTAGGTTTCTTCCCAATAATGGACATAAAATAATAAAAATGAAAAAGCACTTAAGTATATACTGGTCATTTACTTACTCTACATGTGAGTTGTACTGTTACTTCTCCCAAATCATCCTATCCCTTGCCTCAGCCATTTATGATATACCTATTCCAAACAACCTCAGAGAAGAATAGACCCGCTTAAGAAAGTGGCTTTCCATATATGTGTCTAATACATATATTTACTCTGGTCTTGGGTTAGTGCAGCAGCTCACTAATTTGACTGCTGCCCTTTCTCACCTCACTAAAGATGATTTGTTCCTGTAAAGTGCTGGTCTCATTCTTTTTCTGAATCTTGCCTTCTCTAACTCCCTTACCTTACAGACAAACCGAGTGGCTGACAGTTACATAAGGTGCATGACCTAACTTGGAGGTGCCTTGCCTTCCACCCAGTTGCCTGAGCAGTTTGGACCTGGGCAGGAAATAAAGCACATAGCCGATTGTGTTCAGTGCCCTTGAAGATCATCTAGGAGCCTGAGTGGCTTAGCCTTGGGATGTGCATGAATCACAGGAATCACTTTGGGCAGTGCAATCACAGATCACCCAGGAACCTGAGCAGGGTATATCGAGGAAGTACATGTCACCTATGGCAGTGGCAAGCTCACTGTGCTCCATCCACCTTAAACACCCTCATCCACATATCCCACATGCGTTTATTTTCAGTGTGTTGCTCCTCACCATTGTCCCACTGAGCAGGTGAGGTCAAATAAGAACCTGCTGTCCCCTTGTCTTATGGTGAAAACTAGTCATGTGTAAACTTGTCACAGAAGAGAAATGCAAAATGAGGAAGTAAAAATAAGCAAAGAAGGCTGAATTAGCCCAGAAGTGACAGGAGCAACAAATTGAAACTCTGAAGCTAATGCAGAAACTGTGCAATTCAAGGAGAGCAATAGCCTTTGTCAACAAGTAGAAGCACGAAAAAGAGATTGTGTGACACTGATCTGGCACCACTAAACTCAGAGCAGCTCTAGAGAAATTGTTAGATTATTCTATTGTTTTCATCCTTTTTTAAGCATTTTTTGTTCCTTATCATTCCCTTTAAATCGATTTCTTTATAGTACAATATAAGTTTGATAATTATTTCGACTTTTAAATTTTCTCCAGTAAATATAACAGTTTAAATTCTATTCTAGGTTCTTAGTCTTTGATTTTGAAACTTTTTATTAATCAATGTTTATACTTTAGGAATTCTTTATTTAGAATCTCTTTTCACTTACGAATTTAATTTCTAAGTTGATTGCACTCTCGCCTTTATAATCTCCCTTTTCTCCTCTTAGAAACCTTTATCTCCCTCCTCAGTTTGCTCTGATTCATAAAACTGTGAATCACTTTATCTGTTTTTTGATTATGGAAAATTGCTTCATCATCAACCTTGGATTTTCTCTTCTGTTTTGAAGATGCAGAATTCTTAAGGCTACTGTAACTCAGGGACAAAAATTCATAGGTCATGAAGTCAATCCATATCTTCCAAAGGTTCCATGCCTACATGGAAATGAAGCCCCAATCTGAAACCAGCAATTTCAGTGCAAGATAATGTGCACCTATTCTACAGCAAAGCTGCAACACAAAAATGAATATGATAAAATGGTCTAACTGAAGCCATTCCAAACCCACAGACACCAAAATGCACATTGCAGGGCAATTCATTGCACTTCATAGAGAAATGATCCAGTTCCACTGGACTACCACAGGCACACAATATCCCAAACATTAAACCTTAAAAACTTATGGCTTCAATCCCACCCACAAATAGCAGATTCCACCACAAATTGAATCTGAAATGCTATAGCCGATAGAAAGTGGACCCAAACCACAATGATCTAAACCAAATGAAAAGGGATAGACATATGTAGCCTGTGAAGGGACATGATAAAACCACACCAAAGCAAGCAAAAGCAGAGAAGATAGGAAGCTTTCCTGAAAAAGATTTCACAACAATGAGAGAAAAGATGACTGAAATCTTGAAAGCTAAGTCAAGTTGACAGCAAATACACTGGAGGCTGGGATTGAGAAGAAAGAAGCATGTTTACCATGCATTTAGAAGATAAAGAAAAAACAAGCTGTCATAATCAATGTAACAACTGAGATTAGCAAAGGCCTGAAAGGAACCAAAAGTAAAATATATGAGACAAAGAAAGAAATAACTTCTATGCAGAGGGCATCATGAAAAGAGCTGGTTTGGAAGAAGAACAAACTGGAATCAAGATTGCCAAGAGAAATATCCATAAACTCGGATATGCAGATGACACCATCCTTATGGTAGAAAGCAAAGAGGTACTACACAACCTATTGCTGAAAGTGAAAGAGGAGAGTGAAAAAGTTGGCTTCAAGTTCAACATTCAGAAAACGAAGATCATGGTATCTGATTCCATCACTTCATGGGAAATAGATGGGGAAACAGTGGCAAGAGTGTCAGACTTTATTATTATTTATTTATTTTTGGGGGGGGGGATGGCTGCAAATTCAATGCAGTTTATGATTGCAGCCATGAAATTAAAATATGCTTAGTCCATGGAAGGAAAGTTATGCATCACCTAGATACCATATCCCAAGGCAACAAAGGTTCAACTAGTCAAGGCTATGGTTTTTAAAGTGGTCATGTATGGATGTGAGAGTTAGACTGTGGAGAAACCTGAGCTCCAAAGAATTGATTCTTTTGAACTGTGGTGTTCAAGATAACTCTTGGGACTCCCCTGGACTGCAATGAGATCTAACCAGTTCATTCTAAAGGAGATCAGTCTTGGGTGTTCATTGGAAGGATTGATGCTAAAGCTGAAATTCCAATACTTTCGCCACCTCGTGCAAAGAGTTGACTCATTGGAATATACTATGATGCTGGGAGGGATTGGAGGCAGGAGGAGAAGTTGTTAACAGAGGATGAGATGCCTGGATGGCATCACTGACTCAATGGAAATGAGTTTGAGTGAACTCCAGGAGTTATTCATGGACAAGGAGGCTCGGCATGCTGTAATTCATGGGGTCAGACACAACTGACTGAACTGAACTGAACTGAGAAAGAGAGAATAAACAAGTCAGAGTGGTGTGTGTAAAAATGTTTTTAAAAAAAGAAGGAAAATATGAAAAGCTCTGATAATTCTTAGACAGTATTAAATGCCCTACTGTGAGGATATCCACATGGAAAAGACCAAAAGAAGAAAAAAAAAAAAAAAAGAAAGAAAAAAAAAAAAAAAGAAAGGAAAGGAAAAAGAAAAAAAAAAGGTGGTGGGGTGCTTGCCAAAATTCTTCAAGAGATAAAAGTTGAAAACCTCCATTAAATGGGGAAGAAAATAGCTCCCTCAGTCCCATCACAGCAGAATGTTCCAACCTTCATGATCCCAAAATGAAACATCCCAATATTTTAACCAAACACCGAAAATTTAAACAGAAAAACAAACTTTAAGAGCAGCAAGCGAAAAGGCATACATATCACAAAGTCGGATCCCCATAAAGGTAGCAGCTGACCGTTCAACAGAAACTCTTCAGGCCAGTAAAGCATGGTAAAACATTCCCAAAATTATTAATGTGCCAAACTAACACCAACACGGATCTTATTCAGATATGAAGGAGAAATCAAAAGGTTTAAGCAAAACCTTTGCTGTTATGTCGCATCAGTCGTGTCCGACTTTGTGCGACCTCACGGACTGCAGCCTACCAGGCTCCTCCATCCATGGGATTTTCCAGGCAAGAGTACTGGAGTTGGGTGTCATTGCCTTCTCCAGCAAACCCTTAAGCATTCGTTAACATGATACTGCTAAACTCTTAATGATGCTGTTAAACTGGGACACTGAGTTCGTGTCATCAGATTTGGAAAACTCATAAGTGGGCATGAGATTGGAAAAGGCCAGTTTTCAATAATACCAAGGCTGGATAAGGCCAAAGAATGTTCAAACAAGTGTGCACTGTTCCTCCTTTCACGTGTTAGCTGGGTAAAACTAAAAATTCTACAGGAGTATGAAAACAAAGAACTTCAAGAGGTGAAAGCAAGACTTGGAAACAATAGATGAAACAGAGAACAATTTGGAAACATTCATTGGATCCTAGAGGGAACGAGGAATTTCAGAAAAACATTTACTTCTGCTTCAGTGACTCCACTAAAGACATTGACTGTGTATATCACAGTAAATTGTGAACAGTTTGAAAGAGACAGAAATCACAGACCTTCTAACCTGTCACCTGAAAAATGTGTATTCCATTCAAGATGAGAGCTGGAACAAGACATGGAACAACTGATCAGTATAAACTTGGGAAAAGTAAGTGACAAGACTGTATATTATCAGTCTTCTTACGTGAAATATATGCAGTCTATACTATTCAAAATGTCAGGCCGGATGAAAAATAAACGGGAATCAAGGTTTCTGGGATGAACTTCAAAAACCTTAGATAGACAGATGGAAACACTGTAAAAAGAGAAAATGAAGAGGAATTAGAAAGTGTCTTGATGAGAATGAATGAGGAGCATAGACCATTGCTGAGAACTCAATAGTCAAATGAACAACACAAGGTATCTGGTGTCATCACTACTCGGCAAATAGAAGGGAAAAAACATGGAATAAGTGACACACTTAGTTGTCTTGGACTTCAAAATCACTGTTAATTGTGACTGCAGGCATGAAATGAAGAGACACTTGCTTCTTGGAGGAAAAGCTATGAAAAAAACCTTGACTTTGTATTATAAAGAAGAAACATGAGCTTATTAACAAAGGTCTCCTCTGTCACAAACCCCTATTGTTTATCCATTAGTCATGTAAAGATGTGAGAATTGGAATCTAAAGAAGGCTGAAAGCTGAAGAACAGATGACTTCAAACAGTGATGCTGGAATGCGAACCGATCCAGCCAATCAATCCTCAAGGAAACCAACCCTGGATATACTTCTGAAGCACTCATGCTGAAGATGAAATTCAAGAATTTTGCCAAACTGATTTATAGAGCCAACTCTGGAAACACCATGACACTGGGAAAGATTACGTACAAGTGGAGATGGTGTTGATAGAGGATGAGATGGTTGGACAGCATCACCAATTCAATCGACATGTTTTTGAGCAAACTATGGGAAAAAGTGAAAGAAAGGGAGGCCTGTTGTGCTGTAGTCACAAAGGGTTGGACATGACTCAATGAATGTAAAACATCAATTTAAATATCTAGAACTACTTCTTTAAATCACTCAAAAAACTATTTAATAAAAGAAATAGGAACAACAATTAAAAAAAAAAACTTCACATAATAATTTAAGGTGGTATACACTAGAAGATGGGATAATGGATTCTTTTTTAATATGGCAACTATAGACTGTCAAAGAGACTAATCTTATGATTGAATATATTACCAACAGTACATTGTAAGGAATATTTTAAGCCCACAAAAGACTATTGTCTCTATTAGGTGCCCTAGTACTACACTAACAGTAGACAAAACAGACTTTAAATAAAATATGATATGAAACAAATGGCATTAAATATATTCAGATTAGTCACACAGTCATATCTGATTATTTGCCACACCATGGACAGCAGCATCCAACCCTCTTGTCTAAATCCAACCCCAAGAGTTTTCTCGAATTCTTATCCATTGTCTTGAACTGCAAAGAGATCCGACCAATCCATTCTGAAGATGAGCCCTGGGGTTTCTTTAGAAGGGCTGGTGCTATAATTGAAACTCCAGTACTTTGGCCACCTCATGCAAAGTGTTGACTCATTGGAAAAGTCGCTGATGCTGAGAGGGATTTGGGGAAGGAGGCGAAGGGAACGAGAGAGGATGAGATGACTGGATGGCATCACTGACTCAATGGATGTGAGTCTGAGTGAACTCTGGGAGTTGCTTATGGACAGGGAGGCCTGGTGTGCTGCAATTCATGGGGTTGCAAAGAGTTGGACACGACTGAACGGACTGAACTGAACTGAAATTGCTAATGCCATCCAGCAAACAATACACCCTCTGTGGTTCCCTTCTCCTTTTGTCTTCAATCTTACGCAGCAACAGAGTCTTCCCAAATGAGTCAGTTCTTCATATCAGGAGGCCCTATATTGCAGTTTCAGCTTCAGTATCAGGCATTCCAATGATTATATTAATTATATATGTTTCATAGTATCTCTACATTAATGATATATGGGTATACCACACATACACATAAATTCACATCATCAACTAATTACAGTTAACTAATAATTGAATGGTTTCTCTGCCTTTAAGCTAACATGAAGTGTGGAAACTGCAAAATATTAGCAAGAATTAGAGTCCAAGAATAAATATCCAGCAATAAATATTCAAATAATTCAAGAAGAAGATAACACCACTGAAGGAAGGGAAAATCTAAACAACATACATCCAGTGGACAAAGCAGATGTGCAGAACCTTTCACCCAAATCGAACAGAAGAATACACATCTGCCTCAACTGCACATGGAATATTCTCCAGAAAATTCGTGACAATTGGATTAATATTAAGCCATAGGATAACCATTAATAATGTAAACCATACCAAATATGGTCTCTGTCATCAAAATCATGTAAATTGAAATAATAATGGATGGAAAATTTGAAAAAATGTGATGGACAGGAGCCTCGTGTGTTGCAATTCATGGGGTTCACAAAGAGTTGGACACAACTAAGCTACCAAATTGAATGGACTTGTGGTTTTCCCTACTTTCTTGAAGTTAAGTCTGAATTTGGCCATAGGGAGTTCATGATCTGAGCCACAGTCATCTCCTGATCTTGTTTTATGCTGACTGTATAGAGTTTCTCCATCTTTGACGGGAAAGAATAGAATCCATCGGATTTTGGTGTTGACCATCTGGTGATGTCCATGTGTAGAGTCTTCGCTTGTGTTGTTGAAAGAGGGTGTTTGCTATGACCAGTGCATTCTCTTGGCCAAACTCTGTTAGCCTTTGCCCTGCATCATTCTGTATTAAAGGCCAAATTTGCCTGCTACTCCAGGTGTTTCTTGACTACCTACTTTTGCATTCAAGTCTCCAGTAATGAAAAGGATATATTTTTGGTTGTTAGTTCTAACAGGTCTTGTGGTTCTTCATCAAACCCTTCAACTTCAGCTTCTTCAGCATTTCTGGCTGATGCATAGGCTTGGGTTACTGTGATATTGAGTGGTTTGCCTTGGACAAGTAGAAATCATTCTGTCGTTTTTTAGATTACATCCAAGTACTGCATTTGGCACTCTTGTTGACCATGATGGCTACTCCATTTCTGTAATGGATTCCTGCCCAGAGTAGTAGATATAATGGTCATCTGAGTTAAATTCACCCATTCCAGTCCATTTTATTTGTCTGATTCCCAGAATGTCGATGATCACTCTTGCCATCTCCTGTTTGATGACTTCCAATTTGCCTTCATTCATCGACCTGACATTCAAGGTTCCTATGCAATATTGCTCTTTGAAGCATTGGAACTTGCTTCTGTAACATGCACAATTGTGTATTGTTCTTGCATTGGCTCCATGTCTTCATTCTTTCTGGAGTTCTTTCTTCATAGATCTCCAATAGCATATTGGGCACCAACCGACCTGAATAGTACAAGTTAAAAAAAAAAAAAAAAAAAAAGATTCTTTTTTTTTTTTTTTTTTTTAATTGAGCTGTAGGAGTTGCTTGTATATTTTTGAGATTAGTTGTTTGTCTGTTGCTTCATTTTGCTATTATTTTCTCCCATTCTGAATGCTGTCTTTTCACCTTGCTTATAGTTTCCTTTGTTGTGCAGAAGCTTTTAAGTTTAATTACGTCCAATTTGTTTATTTTGGCTTTTATTTCCAATATTCTGGGAGGTGGGTCATAGAGGATCCTGCTCAATTTCAGAAAAATAAATGGCCAAATCAAAAAATGGGCCAAAGAACTAAATAGACATTTCTCCAGAGAAGACATACATATGGCTAACAAACACATGAAAAGATGCTCAAGATCACTCATTATCAGAGAAATGCAAATCAAAACCTCTATGAGGTACCCCAGTCAGAATGGCTGTGATCCAAAAGTCTACAAGCAATAAATGCTGGACAGTGTATGGAGAAAAGGGAACCCTCTTACACTGTTGGTGGGAATGCAAACTAATACTGCCACTATGGAGAACAGTGTGGAGATTCATTAAAAAACTGGAAAGAGAACTGCTTTGTGATCCAGCAATCCCAATGTTGGGCATATACACTGAGGAAACCAGAACATTTCATGCAAAGATGGGCTCGATAAAGGACAAAATGGTACAGGCCCAAGAGACGCAGAAGATCCCAAGAAGAGGTGGCAAGAATACAGAATAGAACTGCACAAAAAAGATCTTCAAGACCCAGATATTCACTATGGAGTGATCGCTCACCTAGAGCCAGACATCCTGGAATGTGAACTCAAGAGGGCCATAGAAAGAATTACTATGAATAATGTTAATGGAGGTAATGGAATTCTCGTTGAGCGATTTCAAATCCTGAAATATTATGCTGTGAAAGTGCTGCCCTCAATATACCAGCAAACTGGAAAACATAGCAGTGGATATGGGACAGAAAAAGGTCAGTTTTCATTGCAATCCCAAAGAAACACAGTGTCCACGAATGCTCAAACTACCACACAATGACACTCATCTCACATTCTCGTACAGTAATGCTCAAAGTTCTCCAAGCCAGGCTTCATCAATACATGAACCATGAACTTCCAGATGTTCAAACTGGTTTTAGAAAAGGCAGAGGAACAGAGATCCAAGTGCCAACAATATTGGATCCTTGAAAAACAAGATGGTTCCAGAAAAACACACCCATTTCTGCTTTATTGACTATTCCAAAACCTTTGACTGTGTGGATCACTATAATCTGTGGAAGATTCTGAAAGAGATGAAAATAGCAGACCACCTGACCTGCCTCTGGAGAAATCTATATGCAAGTCAGGAAGCAACAATTAGAACTGGACATGGAACAACAGACTGGTTCCAATTAGCAAGAAGAGGACGTCAAGGTTGTATATTGCCACCCTACGTATTTGACCTGAATGCAGAGTACATCATGAGAAACTCTGGGCTGGAAGAAGCAGATGCTGGAGTCCAGATTGCCAGAAGAAATATCAACGATCTCAGATACTCAGATAACATCACACGTATGGCAGAAAATGAAGAGGTACTGTAAAGCCTCTTGATGAAAATGAGAGAGGAAAGTGAAAAACTGGGCTTAAACATAACGTCTGCAATGAAGATCATGGCATCTGCTCCCAACACATGATGGGAAATAGATGGGGGAAACAGTGGAAACAATGTCAAGGTTTATTTTTGGGGCTCCAAAATCACTGCAGATGGTGATTGTGGCAATCGAATTAAAAGACATTTACTCCTTGGAGGGAAAGTTATGTCCCAATTAGATCATATTTTATAAAGCAGAGGCATTACTTCTTTCATATTTTCTTTCATTAACCATAATATTTGGACATTATCCCTAAATGATCGTTATAGCAAAACTTCTGTAAAGCCTGGATCCTCCTATCCTTCATCACAGCAGTCTTTTTGAAATACTTGCAAAGTTGCTCCTCATGATTAAATCCTTCTTATAATGAAAGGCTTGATGAAGAAAACATAATTCTCCACTTTTGGACTATGCATTTTTCCCAGTCAGGAGCACACCTTCTAGAATTGCAGTAAAAGGGATTCTTGTGCAGCATCTCACTGTTATCCTGATTACTAATCTCTACTTCTAATGATTCTGAAAGTCAAAGGTCAACTATTACTTAATACAACTTGAAGTGATTCATGGTTTCAGAAACCAGTGACATCAGTTTATGAAAATATATAATCATATATGTTTACTTTACTTTTAGAAAACCGTTCTTTTCTTTTGGAAATGATGGCAAATTAGGGAAGTGAAGGGACACAAGTATAGAGTCTGAATTAAGTCTGGCTAAAATAGCTCTGCATTTAAGTTTATTTTGTTATTATCATCATTTTTTTTTTTTTTTTTTTTTTTCCTTTGCCTATACATACTAAAGCTATCCTGGGTACACATTTTAATTGGCATGCTCTGCGATGCTTTACTTGTTACTAGTACAAGTTAAACAAGGACTGATTTTCTTTCTTTACAATGTTGTGTTAGTGCCTGCTGCCCAGCAAAATAATTCATTTTTAGTAAATACAGTTGAGCCTCCCTTTTGAGCAGTCCTCCCATCTCCCACTTGGGCTTCCTCTCTTCCTCAGAAACCGATAGTACTACAGCACTCCATAGCAATAGCTATCTACTACATACATGGTTTGTTACATATGTCCATGCTGCAATGTGTCCATAAGTCTGTTTTCTATCATTGAATCTCTTCCTACACTTCAAAAGGTTTATTCAACATCTGTTTTCTGGATCCCACTTAAATGCATTAATAGGCACACATATATATTACTTCTTTATTTGGTTGCCACAAAACTCAATTGCTGTGGGGGAATCTAATTACATGACCAGGGATCAAACCTGGAACCCCTGCATAGTGATTATGGTGTCTTAGCCTCTAGGTCAAATGGGCAGTCCCCTGTTGTAATTTTTGTTGTTGTTGTCCATTTTTTGATGCCCATTTGGAATGCTACGAGGTGATATGTTGTTATAGTTTTGATCTCTGTGCCTTTGTTAAGTTGAGTTCATTTTTGCTATGTTCAGTTTTTGGAGAGTTTCTATCACAAACACTTGTTGAATTATTTCAAAAAATTTCAACAAACAAATTAGGTCATCAGATCAGAACAGATCAGTTGCTCAGTCGTGTCCGACTCTTTGCGACCCCATGAACTGCAGCACGCCAGGCCTCCCTATCCATCACCAGCTCTCGGAGGCCACTCAGACTCACATTCATCGAGTCAGTGATGCCATCCAGCCATCTCATCCTCTGTCGTGCCCTTCTCCTCCTGCCCTCAATCCCTCCCAGCATCAGAGTCCTCTCCAATGAGTCAACTCTTCGCATGAGGTGGCTAAAATACTGGAGTTTCAGCATCAGCACCATTCCTTCCAAAGAAATCCCAGGGCTGATCTCCTTCAGAATGGACCGGATGGATCTCCTTGCAGTCCAAGGGACTCTCAAGAGTCTTCTTCAACACCACAGTTCAAAAGCATCAATTCTTCGGCGCTCAGCCTTCTTCCAGTCCAGCTCTCACATCCATACATGACCACAGGAAAGACCATAGCCTTGACTAGGCGAACCTTTGTTGGCAAAGTGATGTCTCTGCTTTTGAACATGCCATCTAGGCTGGTCATAACTTTCCTTCCAAGGAGTAAGCGTCTTTTAATTACATGGCTGCAGTCACCATCTGCAGTGATTTTGGAGCCCAGAAAAATAAAGTCTGACACTGTTTCCACTGTTTCTCCATCTATTTCCCATGTAGTGATGGGACCAGATGCCATAATTTTCGTTTTCTGAAAGTTGAGCTTTAAGCCAACCTTTTCACTCTCCACTTTCACTTTCATCAAGAGGCTTTTGAGTTCCTCTTCACTTTCTGCCATAAGGGTGGTATCATCTGCATATCTGAGGTTATTGATATTTCTGCTGGCAATCTTGATTCCAGCTTGTGTTTCCTCCAGTCCAGCATTTCTCATGATGTACTCTGCATATAAGTTAAATAAACATGGTGACAATATGCAGCCTTGACGTACTCCTTTTCTTATTTGGAACCAATCTGTTGTTCCATGACCAGTTTTAACTGTTGCTTCCTGACCTGCATACAGATTTCTCAAGAGGCAGATCAGGTGGTCTGGTATTCCCATCTCTCTCAGAATTATCCATAGTTTATTGTGATCTACAGAGTCAAAGGTTTTGGCATAGTCAATAAAGCAGAAATAGACGTTTTTCTGGAACTCTCTTGCTTTTTCCATGATCCAGCGGATGTTGGCAATTTAATGTCTATTTCCTCTGCCTTTTCTAAAACCAGCATGAACATCAGGAAGTTCACGGTTCACAAATTGCTGAAGCCTGGCTTGGAGAATTTTGAGCATTACTTTACTGATTGTATAGAGCTTCTCCCTCTTCTATACTGATTGAATAGATCTTCTCCATCTTTGGCTGCAAAGAATATAATCGATCTGATTTCAGTGTTGACCATGTGGTGATGTCCATGTATAGCGTCTTCTCTTGTGTTGTTGGAAGAGGGTATTTGCTATGACCAGTGCATTTTCTTGGCAAAACTCTGTTAGTCTTTGCCCTGCTTCATTCCGTATTCCAAAGCCAAATTTGCCTGTTACTCCAGGTGTTTCTTGACTTCCTACTTTTGCATTCCAGTCCCCTATAATGAAAAGGACATCTTTTTTGGGTGTTAGTTCTTAAAGGTCTTGTAGGTCTTCATAGAACCGTTCATCTTCAGCTTCTTCAGCGTTACTGGTTGGGGAATAGATTTGAATTACTGTGACATTGAATGGTTTGCCTTGGAAACGAACAGAGATCATTCTGTCGTTTATGAGATTGCATCCAAGTACTGCATTTCGGATTCTTTTGTTGACCATGATGGCCACTCCGTTTCTTCTGAGGGATTCCTGCCCACAGTAGTAGATATAATGGTCCTCTGTGTTAAATTCACCCATTCCAGTCCATTTTAGTTCGCTAATTCCTAGAATGTCAGCATTCACTCTTGCCATCTCTTGTTTGACCACTTCCAATTTGCCTTGATTCATGGACCTGACATTCCAGATTCCTACACAATATTGCTCTTTACAGCATTGGACTTTGCTTCTATCACCAGACACATCTACAGCTGGGTATTCTTTCTGCTTTGGTTCCATCCCTTCATTCTTTCTGGCGTTATTTCTCCACTGATCTCCATTAGCATATTGGGCCCCTACTGACCTGGGGAGTTTCTCTTTCAGTATCCTATCATTTTGCCTTTTCATACTGTTCATGGGGTTCTCAAGGCAAGAATACTGAAGTGGTTTGCCATTCCCTTCTCCAGCAGACCACCCCCTGTCAGATCTCTCCACCATGACCCCCCCATCCTGGGTTGCCCCACCGGCATGGCTTAATTTCATTGAGTTAGACAAGTCTGTCATCCTGGTGTGATTAGATTGACTAGTTTTCTGTGAGTATGGTTTCATTGAATTTGCCCTCTGACGCCCTCTTGCAAGACCTACCATCTTACCTGGTTTTCTCTTACCTTGGGCGTGGGGTATCTCTTCCTGGCTGCTCCAGCAAAGCACAGCCATTGCACCTTACCTTGGATGAAGGGTCTTTCCTCACCGCCACCCTTCCTGACCTTGTTAGGTGATAATATGGTATTAATCCCTCACTATACATTGATATGCAGCTATTGAAGGATGCTTTCATATCTGGAATAAACACCACACTGAGTTATTGTGTCCAATTCTTTTATGGTATATGTGGAATTTTTGGTCATATTTTGCTAAGGATGTTTGCCTTGGTTCATCTATGAGATATTAGTCTCTAACTTTCCTTTTCTGTGTTATCTCGGTGTTGGTGTCAGGGGTATGGTGAACTTGTAGGATGAGTCTTGGGTTTTCCTTCCACCCCAGAATTTTGGAAGCGTTTCAGAAGTGCCTGTACTACCAGTTCTCTGAATGGTTCATAAAATGTCCATGTGAAACCATCTGGAGGTTGTTTGTCAACTGGAAATTTTTCATCACAGTTTCAATATTAGTGCTTGTAATTGCTCTGTTCCTATTTTCTGTTTCTTCTTAGTTGAATTTCTTAGCGTTTGCTCATGGCTCAGATTCTAAATTTTATTGACTTATAGTTATTTGCTGTAGTCCCTTATGATTCTTTTTTTTTTCTGTTATATCATTTATAATGTCATCATTTTTCATGTCGAATTTGATTGATTTTTTGTCCTTTATTTATTTATTTTTCCCTTGGTTGATCTGGATCATGATTTGTCTATTTTGTTTCTCCTCTCCAAGAGACTCCTTTTAGTAATATTGATTTTGGCTATTTATATTTTAAATCATTTCTTTTCTTTAATTTTTGCTCTGATTTTGATCATGTTTTCCCTTTCCTTTCACTTTGGGGAATTTTTTCCTGATTTTTCTTCTTTCTGTAAATGCTTTATATTTAAGGTTATGTTGATTACTTTAGATGTGTTGAGTTTATCGACTTCACTCTTTTACTTCTTCAGCATGCTCCATAACTTTTCGATAATTGTGCTTTTAATATTATTTTCTTCTAAGATATCTTTCATTTTCTCTCAGATTTCATGAGTGATCTCTTGGCCATGGAGAGTTGTATTTATTTGTCTACGTGGATTCGTGTTTTTCACAGTCCTCGCCTGCAAATTCTGGTATGTAAATGACAACATTGTGGTTTAAAAAAATAATGACTGATGCAATTATCACTATCTCAAAGTTACCAAGGATTGAGTTGAAACACACTTCGTCATATATCTTGAAGGTATTTTATTTTCACTTTAGAAAAATGTGTACTCTGTTCTGCTTCAGTGAAATGTCCTATAAGTATCAATTAACTTTGTCAGGACTCTTTTGAATATGAATACTTATGTTTCATTTAAAACTTCATTTCTAAGTTGGAGCATAATTTCTTTCCAATGTTGTGTTGCCTTCTGCTATACAACCGTGTGTATTAGCATATAAGAGACCAAAGTCCTTTTTGTGTTGTTAATTGTTCGTTACTTATTCATTTTTCTAGTGTCTCCAGAAATGTTTCTCGTCTTTTCCCCATTCCATTTCTAGAATGGTTTATCACCTTTACTACCACAACATCCAAGTTCTTTTCAGGGAGCCTGCCCAATTTTTATTTCATTATGTTTTGAGGGTTTACCACATTCCTTTGTCTACAATATATTTTTCTGACTTCACATTTCCCTACTTACTGTGTTAATGGTTATTTCTTCCCAGACTGGTGCGTGATAGCTATTGCTCCTCGTCTCTACTCCAAGTCGATAAAGTTGGGTGTGTGGCTAGTGTGGGCTTGCAGTTGGGGAGACTGACAGCTAGGTTCTTGAGTCTGCACCTGAGTCTTTCCTCTGTAATGGTTGTACCATATCTGTCTGTGTCATTTTTAGGTGTCTATGGGAATAGTCTGATATTAGGCATTTTATTTGCTGAAGATTGGTTGCTTTTTTTCTGTATTGATTTTTGTGTGGTTTGAGGCATCAGCCTTGGGTTTTGTAGGCATTGGGGTGTAGTGAATCTGAGATTAAGAAAGACGTCTTCAAGGAGACTGTCACCAGTTAATATTCAGTGTAGACAGGAATTATCTAGTGTCCCATGTTCCTGGTCTCAGTGAAAGGTCGTAAAGGAATGCAAAGATGCCTGGATTCTGGGTCTGTGGAGGAGAGGAATTCAATCTGGGGCCAGAGATACGGCTGGATCACTCAGTTTTGTATAGTAAAATTTTATTAAAGTATCAATGCGATAGAGCAAACTTCTGACACAGGCATCAGAAGGGGACAGAAAGAGTAACCCCCTGCTAGTCTTCAGCTGGATGTTATATAGTCACTAGCAGTCTGTTAATGAAAGGAAGGAATATTTTAAAACTCAGAGTAGTACCAGGCCTGTTGCCACCTCAGATGATGACAGCCAAAAAGATGAGGCCCAACTTATGCCCAGAGAACTATAATACCATAGTGATAGATTGAGGAGATTAAAAAAGTAACATAGATGAATGGCAAATAAATAAATAAAAGTTGCCACAAGCAATAAAATCTACAGAGAAGACACCAGATTCATAAAGACAACCACTCAAGTAAATCTCAAGGCAACAAATACCACCAGAGCAGAGTGCCATCTGAAGACTAAATAAAGCACATCTGCAAGAAGACCAGAAGAGCCCCCACAGAATAACAGAAAACCACAGTTACTATAGAAATGCATACCTGTGTTAATGAATGAAGTGACACAACAGCAATAAAAGCACAGAAAATATGAAACCAAAGTAAATGTAGAAATAGCTACACAAATAATAAACATATGGTTGAAATGACCTTCAAGGCCAAATCAATGTGTAGTAACAAAGAAGCCTACAACTGAGAAAAATAGTGGACAAACAACCCAACAATTCAATGCATCCAAAGAATAATACATATTTCCTAGTGCCTCATCTGCCAGTGTCCTAGTGCTCAACACAAGTCAGAGGATAATTACACATCTTTGGGAAGTTTTCTAAAGATGGATAGAACTGGACTCTGGATCTCACTAAGGACACCTCAGACTCAAAACTGCTGTAATTCCTGTGCATTATTACAGCTGCTTGAGCTTAGGCATTTTTTTTTTTTTTTCATCTTCTCAGCTTTTGATGTATTCCTTAGACACAAGGTCTGCATCATTAATCCTATGTATTTAATCTGTAGCATGCACAACTGGTTGGAAGACTCCTAATCTTCTTCCTTAGTGATTCTGTTGCTGGGTCTTAGGTGTAAATTCCATCCTTCCTCACATATGGTCACCAAAGGAGTCTGCCCTGAGACACTTGTGGAACACTGGGGTTTGCTGTGATGAGCACAGAAGGTGGTACAGATGCTTGGAATGCTGGGACCATGGTGGTGCCAAATATGAATAGTAGACAGCAGCCAGAGGCAGAAGGGTTTTGGCTTTAATGGGATTATTTTCTAGCCTGTTTTTGCAGGATCATGAGTGGTACTTCTGCTGGTCTTTCTCTATTGCCTTGAAGCAGGTGTTAACAGGTGGGAAGGTGAGAGGCTACCAAGGTATCTCTGCTCCTGATTGTGAAACTACCTCCTCTTGGCAGTTTGGGAATTCTCAAAAGGCATTCCCTGCTGCACAATGACTTGTACCTGCTCCTTCAGGCCATTTCCACATATTCAACAGCAGTCCTCTTCCAGGATCACTCTAAATCTCATGTTCCAGCTTCCAGACCCCAGCAATACTGGCTGAGCTGCACTGCAGTTTGGGACATATAGGACCATGACACACATTGTCTGTGTGACTCTCACTCTATCCAAATTATATTTCATCAGCTGTTTTACCTTATTTCCTTTAAGTCCAAAGTAATTTACGCTTTAGTGAAGGAATATGACTCATTCTGGAAATCTATTTCCTGCTTATCCATCTCCCACATGAGGCAAAGGTTTTGACTTGTTTCCTCTTATTCTCCTTCTCGCTTCTTAATTCCTTTCCACTCAGGTATGTCTGGAAACCACAGGGGACACTCTACTAATCAGGGTCTTCTGGTAGTATTTATCTGATGCTGTGGGAAAACCATTGTCCATGTAGAAGTATTATTTGTGATCCATTCATTGAGAGAGTTGCATTTCTCATCTGCCTACATTTCTGCCTTCTTGGAACTTCTCAGTTTTTCCTGGCAAACTCTATTAATCTTTTTTCCTTGACAGAAAAACATGAAACATTAGTTGCTGTTGCCATGAATTAATCTGTTTGATAGGACGTTGCTTACATACAAACATAACCGGTACTACTTTGAATTCCAATATGCAAACAAGCATATTGGGGTGTCATTTTTTTCTTCACCCTTGGAAATTTCTCTTAATGAGGAATTGTCATCAGCATGAATAAATATACAATTTTCCCCACAAAATATAATAAAGTAATTGGGCTCAAAAAAAAAAAAAAAAAAAAAAAAAAAGAACTTGAATATATCTAGGTATTTTTTGAACGTTCCTGACATTTTCCCAGAGTAGAAATGCCTGACTTCAGATCTCGAAGGGCAACTACATTCAGTGGGTAGCAAAGGTCAGAGACTGCCATGGGCGTAATTTAATTGTTGTATAATAAGATGGCAAATTCATAGGAAATTACCAGTTTGTATTGACTACTTGAAAAAAGAGAGAAAATCACATCAATGACCAAAAATTAAAATAAAATAAACACAGGATTGAGTAGTTAATTATTTAATCATAAGAGGTACACATGCATTGATGTTTGTTTCACAGCATAAGCAAGGTGATAGCATACAATCATCTATATCTGCTTAAATGTTTCTGCTAATGTCTTGGACACTGTAAATCACACACAAATCAAAAAAAAAGAAAGAAACAAACAAACAAACAAAAAGAAACACAATTTTGTAAAATTCTTAGAGATAAGAATAGGAAAATATCTTATATGTCTCCTGGGAAACGTGTATGCTAATAAAGGCACAGCAGTTAGAAATGGACAGGGACAATGAACTGAATCAACATCATAAAAGGAACAAGTCAAAGCTGCATATTGTTGCCCTGCTTATTAAACTTCTGTGCAGAGAACACCATGAAAAAAATAAAAAGGTGAAATCTCCTGGAATGTGAAATCAAGTAGTCCTTAGTAAATCACTATGAACAAAGATACTAGAGGTGATGGGTTTCCAGTCGTGCAGTTTCAAGTCCTCCCAGATTGTGCCACTAAAATCCAGCACTAAATATGCCAGGAAATTTGGAAAGCTCAGCACTGGCTACAGAATTGGAAAGTTCGGTTCAGATCAGTCGCTCAGTAGTGTCCGACTCTTTGCGATCCCATGAACTGCAACACGCCAGGCCTCCCTGTCCATCACCAGCTCCCGGAGGTCACTCAGACTCGCATCCATCGAGTCAGTGATGCCATCCAGCCATCTCATCCTCTGTCGTCCCCTTCTCCTCCTGTCCTCAATCCCTCCCAGCATCAGAGTCTTCTCCAATGAGTCAACTCTTTGCATGAGGTGGCCAAAATTACTGGAGTTTCAGCTTTAGCATCATTCCTTCCAAAGAAATTCCAGGGCCGATCTCCTTCAGAATGGACTGCTTGGATCTTCTTGCAGTCCAAGTGACTCTCAAGAGTATTCTCCAACACCACAGTTCAAAAGAATCAATTCTTCGGCGCTCAGCCTTCTTCACAGTCCAGCTCTCACAACCATACATGAACACACGAAAGACCATAGCCTTGACAAGGCGAACCTTTGTTGGCAAAGTGATGTCTCTGCTTTTGAATATGCTATCTAGGTTGGTCATAGCTTTCCTTCCAAGGAGTAAGCTTCTTTTAATTTCCTGGCTGCAGTCACCATCTGCAGTGATTTGGGAGCCCAGAAAAATAAAGGCTGACACTGTTTCCACTGTTTCTCCATCTATTTGCCATGTAGTGATGGGACCAGATGCCATGATCTTCGTTTTCTGAATGTTGAGCTTTAAGCCAACCTTTTCACTCTCCACTTTCACTCTCATCAAGAGGCTTTTTAGCCCCTCTTCAATTTCTGCCATAAGGGTGGTGTCATCTGCATATCTGAGGTTATTGATATTTCTCCCAGCAATCTTGATTTCAACTTGTGTTTCTTCCAGTCCAGCATTTCTCATGATGTACTCTGCATAAGTTAAATAAACATGGTGACAATATGCAGCCTTGACGTACTCCTTTTGCTATTTGGAACCAGTCTGTTGTTCCATGACCAGCTTCTAACTGTTGCTTCCTGACCTGCATACAGATTTCTCAAGAGGCAGACCAGGTTGTCTGGTATTCCCATCTCTTTCAGAATTTTCCATAGTTTATTGTGATCCACACAGTCAAAGGCTTTGGCATAGTCAATAAAGCAGAAATATGCTTTATTTCTGTTTATTTATTCTGTTTATTTATGTTTTTCTGGAACTCTCTTGCTTTTTCCATGATCCAGCGGATGTTGGCAATTTGATCTCTGGTTCCTCTGCCTTTTCTAAATCCAGCTTGAACATCACGAAGTTCACGGTTCACATATTGCTGAAGCCTGGCTTGGAGAATTTTGAGCATTACTTTACTAGCGTGTGAGATGAGTGCAATTGTTCGGTAGTTTGAGCACTCCTTGGCATTGCCTTTCTTTGGGATTGGGATGAAAACTGACCTTTTCCAATCTTGTGGCCTCTGCTGAGTTTTCCAAATTTGCTGGCATATTGAGTGCAGCACTTTCACAGCATCATCATTCAGAACTTAGAATAGCTGCACTGGAATTCCATCACCTCCACTAGCTTTGATCGTAGTGATGCTTTCTACGGCCCATTTGACTTCACATTCCAACATGTCTGGCTCTAGGTCAGTGATCACATCATCATGATTATCTAGGTCTTGAAGCTCTTTTTTGTACAATTCTTCTGTGTATTCTTACAACCTCTTCTTAATATCTTCTGCTTCTGTTAGGTCCACACCATCTCTGTCCTTTATCGTGCCCATCTTTGCATGAAATGTTCCTTTGGTATTTCTGATTTTCTTGAAGAGATCCCTAGTCTTTCCCATTCTGTTGTTTTCCTCTATTTCTTTGCATTGATCACTGAAGAAGGCTTTCTTATCTCTTCTTGCTATTCTTTGGAACTCTGCATTTAGATGTTTATATCTTTCCTTTTCTCCTTTGCTTTTCGCTTCTCTTCTGTTCACAGCCATTTGTAAGGCCTCCCCAGACAACCATTTTGTTTTTTTGCATTTCTTTTCCATGTTGATGGTCTTGATCCCTGTCTCCTGTACAATGTCACGAACCTCATTCCATAGTTCATCAGGCACTGTATCTATCAGATCTAGGCCCTTAAATCTATTTCTCACTTCCACTGTATAATCATAAGGGATTTGATTTAGGTCATACCTGAATGGTCTAGTAGTGTTCTCTACTTTCTTCAATTTCAGTCTGAATTTGGCAATAATGAGTTCATGGTCCGAGCCACAGTCAGCTCCTTGTCTTGTTTTTGCTGATTGTATAGAGCTTCCCCATCTTTGGCTATCTACTACAAAGACACAGTTATTAAGACAGTATAGGACTGGCACAAAGATAGTAATATATATTAGTGGAACAAAGTGGAAAGCCCAGAGATAAATCCATGCAACTATGGACACATTTTCTTTGTCAAAGGAGGCAAGAATATACAATGGATTAAAGACAATCTCTTCAACATGTTAGGCTGGGAAAACTGGTCAACAACTTGTAAAATAATGAAACTAGAAAACTTTCTAACACCATCCACAAAAATAGACTCAAAATGGATTAAAGATCTAAGTGTAAAGCCAGAAACTATAAAGCTGCTAAAGGAGAACATAGGCAAAACACTCTCTGACATAATTCACAGCAGGATCCTCTATGACCCACCTCCCAGAATTTTGGAAATAAAAGCAAAAGTAAACAAATGGGACCTAATTAAACTTGAAAGTTTCTGCAGAACAAAGAAACTATTAGCAGGTGAAAAGACAGGCTTCCTCATGGGAGAAAATAATAGCAAATGAAGCAACTGACAAACAACTAATCTCAAAAATACACAAGCAACTCCTGGAGAACAATTCCAGAAAAATAAATGACCCAATCAAAAAATGGGCCAAAGAACTAAATAGACATTTCTCCAAAGAAGACATACAGATGGCTAACAAACACATGGAAAGATGCTGAACATCACTCATTATCAGAGAAATGCAAATCAAATCCACAATATTGTATCATTTCATCCCCATCAGAATGGCTGCAATCCAAAAGTCTACAAGCAATATATGCTCGAGGGGTTGCAGAGAAAAGGGAACCCTGTTACACTATTGGTGAGAATGCAAACTAGTACAGCCACTATAGAAAACACTGTCGTGATTCCTTAAAAAAAAAAAAAAAAAAAAAAAACTTTAAATAGAACTTCTTTAAGATCCAGCAATCCGACTGCTATGCATACACACCAAGGAAACCAGAATTTAGGGACACGTGTACGCAAATGTTTATTGCAGCACTGTTTCTAATAGCCAGAGCATGGAAACAACCTAGATGACCATTATCAGATGAATGGATAAGAAAGCTGTGGTACATACACACAATGGTGTATTACTCAGCCTTTAAAAAGAATACATTTGAATCAGTACTAATGACGTGGATGAAACTGGAGCCTATTATACAGCGTGAAGTAAGCCAGAAAGAAAAACACTAATACAGTATCCCAATGCATATATGTGGACTTTAGAAGGATGGTAACGATAACCCTGTAAGCAAGACAACAAAAGCAAAAAAGAGGAATAGAACTGTCTTCTGGACTCTGTGGGAGAGGGAGAGGGTGGGATAATTTGGGAAATTGCCATTGAAACATGTTTAATAAAATATATGAAATGAATTGCCAGTCCAGGTTTCATGCATGGTACTGGATGCTTGCGGCTGGTGGACTGGGACCACCAAGAGGGATGGTAAAAGGAGGGTGGAGGGAGGGGCATTCAGGATGGGGAAGAGGTGTATACCTGTGGTGGATTCAGGGTGATGTAGGGCAAAACCAATACAATATTGTAAAGTATTTAATCCCCAATTAAGATGAATAAATTTATATTAAAATAAATTTAAAAATAAAAGCACATTAGAAAAGTGTTAATTTGGTATTAAAATCAGTGAGCATTATACCAAAATTAAAGAACGGCAAAACCATCTTGAAGAATAATACTAGAGGCTACTAAAATAAATGTAATACACAGTTAATGGTATGCAAGGTTAGGGTAGACAAAACTTGAACTATAGTAATGGACATTATATTACAAGTGTCCTAGTGTGTGGGCAGAATGAGAAGTCTCTTCAGAAATTAAAACACAGGAAACAAATCTAAACATTTTATTTAGAAAAACCAAATGGCTTCAGAAGGAAATATAAAGACGCAGAAGAGAGAGCTACCAGCTTAAGTAGATGTATGTATACTCGAATTATATGAGTAACATGATATTTCATAGGCTTTTAGGCATTCACACCACAAATCTGAACTCTGATGGTTGGGATACCCTTACATCTCATCCTGGTGAATGATTGAATAGAATAATTTTATTATGTGGAATAATTTGTTCTAATCAGTATTGTTCTATTATGTTTTGAAAATAAGTATATTTGTGCTTTCAACATTCAAAATATATTTGCTGGTTGCTATATCTATAAGTAACTACACTTGTATGTTAAACAAACTCACATTTTTTAAAGGTCTTAATTATTTTATTATTTTTAAAATTTTATCTATTTTGGCGGGGCCAGGTATTCATGGATGTTCAAGGGCTTTCTCTAGCTGAGACAAGTGTTATGATTCACTTGATTATGGTGCATAGCCTTCCCATTATGATGGTTTATTTTGTTGCAGAACACTGGCTCTAGTTTTGCCACATGAGCTCATGAGCTGTGGTCCAAGAGCTTAGTTACATTTCAGTATGTGGGATGCTCCCAGACAAGGATCACTGGGAAGCTGACTATTAACCAATGGATCAATAGGGTAGTTCTGAACATACCCAGACTATGAAGGCTAGAAGTTTGATGTAGCACTAGTGAAAGCCAAGAACTACTTCTTAAGTAGATACTGTGTTGCTTTGGGGGATTCTTCTGGTGACTCAGTGGTAAAGAATCCACCTCCCAATTAAGATGACCCAGGGTTGAAAAGTCCATGATTTGGAAAGTTAGACCTTCTCGAAGAGAAAATGGAAACCAACCTCAGGATTCTTGCCACGGGCAGAGGAGCCTAGTGGTCTACGGTCCATGGAGATGAAAAAGAGAAGGAAATAACTTAACAACTAATCATGACCACCACTACCATGTTGTTTTAGGAGATAAAGTAGATAGTTTATTTAAAAGACCTTTGTCTGAAATGTCTGAAAAGTACTCAATGTTTTGATTATTAAAACTATGCATAACTGAAAGGCATTTTTTTTTATTGTCTGTAAAAGTCCTTTACAATATTGATTGTGAAATTTTATGATGTTTTGCCAGAGAATTTAGCCAGTCATTATATACATTTATTTAGCTCTTTTTGAAGCCATGTCTAACAACAGTAACTGATTTCAATTATGTTCTTGTTTTGGTATTCATCTTGAATTAGATTTTTTTTTTCATTTTTACAAGCAGCATTTCAGTAGGTTTAAATGCTTGATTTAAGCATTTAATATTTTGTACTACAACAACTAGCCTCTAAAAAGGGAATTGGCAGTCCATTTCTCCTCTGATTTTATAGGGACAAGAGAGTAGTAAAGTTCATTGCTTAATGTATTTTTTTTTTTAGGGTTAAAATATTCTTTCTGAGGCAGACCTCCAGACTTCAAGTTTTTCAAGTATTTTTTTTTTTTTAATTTACTTTTGTTTCTGGTTTGCTTAATCTCACAGTCATGTCTGACTCTTTGTGATCCTCTGGACTGACTATTTCTGACCCTCTGGACTATATAGCCCATCAAGCTCCTCTGTTTATGAGGGTTCTCCAGGCAAGAATACTGGAGTGGGATGTCAGGCAATTCTTCCAGCATTTCTCTCATAACAGATGATTTTTATACCATCTGCACCACCAAGGAAGCCTAAAGAATGTGGGAGTGAGTGGCCAATTGATTCTCCAGAGAATCCTCCCAAACCAGAAATCAAACTGCATTGCAGCAGATTCTTAAGCAGATGACCTACCAGGCAAGCCCTGGTTTCTGCTTAAAATACCAACTGACATTCCTTATTATGTGGACTCACTGATCATATGTCATGATTAAGTAAGAGACAACATTCAGTACAATGTTTCATACATGAAGTATGAGGAGTATGTTTTTCTTTGAATAAAATTATACCATATTGATGAAAATACCCAATAAATGATACATATACTAAAATTGGAAACAATACTATTCAAACAAACTCCAGGATAATAGCTTGGAAGTGTTCTTTCATAGAGTTTTAAGAGGAGTGTTGTGAATCTGTAGAGGCATAATCAGTACACATAGAAATTTCTTTAAAGTGTAAATCACATGAGTGAAACATATATTGTGGTAAAAGGATCCTGTTAACCACAAAATACAGGTATGGCAAGCGGTGATGTTAGTGTTTTACTAGGCAAGAATCTGAAATCAATAAACTTCTTCATTCTCTTAACTGACTAGGAACACACAACTCAAAAGCACAGAAGTGCACAATTTCATTTTTGTATCCTGATTTTCCAGAGGGTACACTGATGATAGACAGATGCAGTAGATTTTTACTTCCCCATTCAAGTGGATACCCAGTGACTATTATCCATGTTTAAAGCAGATGCACAATATTTGTTTCACAGGTCAAAAATAGGGTGTCTAGCATAAAGTTCAAGCAAAATTATATGTAGCCAGAATGATCACTATTACTTAAATAGGTGAAAAGATCTTCCATCACTATGAAAAAAACAATCGTAAACATTTTATTTCTGCAGAGAAAGTATTTTTTTGTTTGTTTATTTACAGTAACGTTAAAAATTATTCCATCACTCCAACATTGGATACACAGACTACGGGGCTCTACTCTTGCCACCAACAGTCCCTAGTTTACTGGACCTAAGTATTTCAAAGAGAGGAATCTCTAATGAACCACAAGAGGTGCCTGTCTTCCAAACCTAAGAACGTTTGTCCAGGTCCTGTGATAGATATATAATCTTTCTCTTTGATTCCTCCACCATTTGTATTACACTAGATTTCTAATAGAAGCATCCTGATAGAATTTGTTTTTCCAAGAAGGAAGACAACGGATACAATTTAAGTGAAGAAATGGTCAGGCAAGGACACTTATTGACAGTTATTCTGTTCAGTAGTGGGAGTTAGCACAGATCAGATAAGATCAGATCAGTCGTTCTGTCGTGTCCAACTCTTTGCGACCCCATGAATCACAGCACACCTGGCTTCCTTGTCCATCATCAACTCCCAGAGTTCACTCAGACTCAAGTACATCGAGTCATTGATGACATCCAGACATCTCATCCTTCGTCGTCCCCTTCTCCTCTTGCCCCCAAACCCTACCAGCATTAGAGTCTTCTCCAATTATTCAACTCTTTTCATGA
Organism: Tragelaphus eurycerus; assembly: GCA_935064755.1. Lineage (NCBI taxonomy): Eukaryota > Metazoa > Chordata > Mammalia > Artiodactyla > Bovidae > Tragelaphus > Tragelaphus eurycerus. Next base: position 23,318 of record CAKXYN010000598.1, on the reverse strand, counting down.
GGTGGCCAAAGTACTGGAGTTTCAGCTATAGCATCATTATTTCAAGAAGTTTCTAATTAGGGAAATACATGGGGTCGTCACTATATTGACACATCTCGTTTTAACCTCACCGCAGTGTTCTCCAAAAACATATACTCTTTACTTACATCAAGCTCAACATTCAGAAAAAGAAGATCATGGCATCTGGTCCCATCACTACATGGGAAATACATGGGGAAACATTGGAAACAGTGTCAGACTTTATTTTTCTGGGCTCCAAAATCACTACAGATGGTGACTGCAGCCATGAAATTAAAGGAAGTTTACTCCTTGGAAGGAAAGTTATGACCAACCTAGATAGCATATTCAAAAGCAGAGACATCACTTTGCCAACAAAGGTTCGCCTAGTCAAGGCTATGGTCTTTATATTTATTTGAGGTTATTGATATTTATCCCAGCAATCTTGAATCCAACTTGTGTTTAATCCAGTCCAGCGTTTCTCACTGTGCATTTCTACTGATCTTTATTCGGAGGCAGACAGTTCACAAATAATTAGATTTGACAATAACTTTACTTGTAACTTCCAAAACGGTTGTTCTAAGCTAACTGAAAGAGGGCAGTGGGACAGTCATTCCTTGAATTCTCCTTTTTACCGACCTCAGTTCTGCTTGGGACATGTTTAATGTCCTTGTAATGCCTCCTGGAAAACTGTAACTGCAAAGAATGAGAAGGAATCCTTCACAATAGCACCACGGTTCACATTCCACAACAAATCTCTCTCCATAATTCATTTCTGGCACTTCATTTTCACTCTCAAGGCTTACTTAACCTTTGCCATATTCAGTTACACTTCTTTGCCTTTAAGTTCAGTTCTCTCTAGATTTCCCAAACCAACTGGAACTGCCTTTCTTTAGCAAAAGTGTTGCAGCTAACTATTCAGGGAAAGACTAAGAATGTCTTTTTCAGAATGTAGTAGGTAAATTACAAACCACTTCTACTTATTTTTTTTCTAATCTATATAATTCACTTTTAATTTACAAATAAGTGTACATTTCCAAACATTTCTTGTTCCTCCCCCGTTTTTATGAATGAAGTTTCAGATGACCATTTTGTGTATTCTGAAGAGAATAGTAATTATTTTATGAAAGCAGTATTACCACAACTTGGTACATAATAGATATTCAACACATTTTTGTTAAAGTTATTTTCCTCGGCTTCATTCCAGCTTTGGGTAACTCCCCTCTTACATCTGAGGGACTTTTAAACCAGCTGCTTCCTGTCAGGACTAATTGAAGACATTTTCACTTATGAATTTTCAGTTTTCATTGCTTTACAAATATATGGAGTATTTTGGTTTGTTAATTTGCAAATGAGTTGTAGAACAGACTGTATAGAAACCAGGTTTAATTACAAAGCTTGGATAATAAAAATGCTAATAGTTATCTCTGGTAATGGGTTATGTGGTTGATAATATATTTATCTGCTAAGGGATTTAGAAGAAAGCCAACAACAAATTTGTATGTGACTAATCAGTAAGCCAAGAAAATGCACTGGTCATAGCAAATACCCTCTTCCAACAACACAAGGGAAGAATCTATATATGGACATCACCAGATGGTCAACACCGAAATCAGATCGATTATATTCTTTGCAGCCAAAGATGGAGAAGCTCTATACAATCAGCAAAAACAAGACCAGGAGCTGACTGGCTCGGACCATGAACTCCTTATTGCCAAACTCAGACTTAAATTGAAGAAAGTAGGGAAAACCAATAGACCATTGAGGTATGACCTAAATCAAATCCCTTATGATTATACAGTGGAAATGAAAAATAGATTGAAGGGCCTAGACCTGATAAAAAGAGTGTTTGATGAACTATGGAATGAGGTTCCTGACATTGTACAGGAGACAAGGATCAAGACCATCCCCATGGAAAAGAAATGCAAAAAAGCAAAATGGCTGTCTGGGGAGGCCTTGCACATACTGTGAAAAGAAGAGAAGTGAAAAGCAAAGGAGAAAAGGAAAGATATAAACATCTGAATGCAGAGTTCCAAAGAATAGCAAGAAGATATAAGAAAGCCTTCTTCAGCCATCAATGCAAAGAAATATAGGAAAACAACAGAACGGAAAAGACTTGGGATCTCCTCAAGAAAATCAGAGATACCAAAGGAACATTTCATGCAAAGATGGGCTCGATAAAGGACAGAAATGGTATGGAGCTAACGGAAGCAGAAGACATTAAGAAGAGGTGACAAGAATACACAGAAGAACTGTACCAAAAAGAGCTTCACGACCCAGATAATCATGATGCTGTGATCACTGACTGAGAACAAGACATCCTGGAAAGTGAAGTCAAGTGGGCCTTAGAAAGCATCACTACGAACAAAGCTAGTGGAGATGATGGAATTCCAGTGGAACTATTCCAAATCCTAAAAGATGATGCTCTGAAAATGCTGCACACAATATACCAGCAAATTTGGAAAACTCAGCAGTGGCCACAAGATTGGAAAACATCAGCTTTCATCCCAGTCCCAAAGAAAGGCAGTGCCAAAGAGTGCTCCAACTACCACACAATTGCACTCATCTCACACGCTAGTAAAGTAATGCTCAAAATTCTCCAAGCCAGGCTTCAGCAATATGTGAACACTGAACTTCCTGATGTTCGAGCTGGTTTTAGAAAAGGCAGGGGAACCAGTGATCAAATTGCCAACATGCTCTGGATCATCGAAAAAGCAAGAGAGTTACAGAAAAAAAAAATCTATTTCTGCTTTATTGACTATGCCAAAGCCTTTGACTGTGTGGATCACAATAAACTGGAAAATTCTGAAAGAGTCGGTAATACCAGACCACCTGATCTGCCTCTTGAGAAATCTGTATTCAGATCAGGAAGCAACAGATAGAACGGGTCATGGAACAACAGACTGATTCCAAATAGGAAAAGGAGTACATCAAGGCTGTATATTGTCACCATGTTTATTTAACTTATATGCAGAGTACATCATGAGAAATGCTGGACTGGAAGAAACACAAGTTGGAAACAAGATTGCCGGGAGAAATAACAATAACCTCAGATATGCAGATGATACATACCACCCTTATGGCAGAAATTGAAGAGGAACTCAAAAGCCTCTTGATGAAAGTGAAAGTGGAGAGTGAAAAGGTTGGTTTAAAGCTCAACATTCAGAAAACCAAGATCATGGCATCTGGTCCCATCACTACATGGGAAATAGATGGAGAAACAGTGGAAACAGTGTCAGACTTTATTTTCCCGGGTCCAAAATCACTGCAGATGGTGACTGCAGCCATGAAATTAAAAGACACTTACTCCTTGGAAGGAAAGTTATGACCACCCTGGACAGCATATTCAAAAGCAAAGACATCACTTTGCCAACAAAAGTTCGCCTAGTCAAGGCTATGGTCTTTGGTATGTTCATGTATGGATGTGAGAGCTGGACTGTGAAGGAGGCTGAGCACCGAAGAATTGATGCTTTTGAATTGTGGTGTTGGAGAAGACTCTTGAGAGGCCCTTGGACTGCAAGGAGTTCCAACCGGTCCCTGCTGAAGGAGATCAGCCCTGTGATTGCTTTGGAAGGTATGATGCTAAAGCTGAAACTCCAGTATTTTGGCCACCTCATGCGAATGGTTGACTCACTGGAGAAGACTCTGATGCTGGGAGGGATTCGGGGCAGGAGGAAAAGGGGAGGACAGAGGATGAGATGGCTGGATGGTATCACTGACTCGAAGGATGTGAGTCTGAGTGACCTCCAAGAATGAATGTGAAAAATGAGAATTTGTATTTAAAGAAGATGGACAAAGTAAGTATTTTTTAGCTATTTATACCTTTTATCAGATCAGATTAGATCAGTTAGCTCATTTATTCGTGTCCGACTCTTTGCGACCCCATGAACCGCAGCATGCCAGGCCTCCCTGTCCATCACCATCTCCTGAAGGTCACTCAGATCCACATTCATCGAATCAGTGATGCCATCGAGACATCTCATCCTCGGTCGTCCCCTTCTCCTCCTGCCCCCAATCCCTCCCAGCATCAGAATGTTCTCCAATGTGTCAAGTCTTTGCATGCGGTGGCCAAAATACTGCAGATTCAGCTTTAGCATCATTCCTTCCAAAGAAATCCCAGGGCTGATCTCCTTCAGAATGGACTGGTTGGATCTCCTTGCAGTCCAAGGGACTCTCAGGTGTCTTCTCCAACACCACATTTCAAAAGCATCTATTCTTCAGCGCTTAGCCTTGTTCACAGTCTAGCTCTCACATCCATACATGACCACAGGAGAGACTATAGCCTTGACTAGGCGAACCTTTGTTGGCAAAGTAATGTCTCTGCTTTTGAATATGCTATCTAGGTTGGTCATAATTTTCCTTCCAAGGAGTAAGCATCTTTTAATTTCATGGCTGCAGTCACCATCTGCAGTGATTTTGGAGCCCAGAAAAATAAAGTCTGACACTGTTTCCACTGTTTCACCATCTATTTCCCATATAGTGATGGGACCAGATGCCATGATCTTCGTTTTCTGAATGTGGAGCTTTAAGCCAACTTTTTCACTCTCCACTTTCACTTTCATCAAGAGGCTTTTTATTTCCTCTTCACTTTCTGCCATAAGGGTGGTGTCATCTGCATATCTGAGGTTATTGATATTTCTCCCAGCAATCTTAATTCCAACTTGTGTTTCATCCAGTCCAGCGTTTCTCATTATGTACTCTGCATATAAGTTAAATAAACATGGTGACAATATACAGCCTTGACGTACTCCTTTTCCTATTTGGAACCACTCTGTTGCTCCATGTCCAGTTCTAACTGTTGCTTCCTGACCTGCATACAAATTTCTCATGAGACATATAAGGTGTCCTAGTATTTCCATCTCTTCCAGAATTTTCCACAGTTTATTCTGATCTACACAGTCAAAAGCTTTGGCATAGTCAATAAAGCAGAAATAGATGTTTTTTCTGGAACTCTCTTGCTTTTTCCATGATCCAGCGGATGTTGGCAATTTGATCTCTCGTTCCTCTGCCTTTTCTAAAGCCAGCTTGAACAACAGGAAATTCACCTTTCACATATTGCTGAAGCCTGCCTTGGAGAATTTTGAATATTACACTACTAGCGTGTGAGATGAGTGCAATTATGCGGTAGTTTGAGCATTCATTGGCATTGCCTTTCTTTGGGATTGGGATGAAAACTGACCTTTTCCATTCTTGTGGCCACTGCTGACTTTTCCAAATTTTGCTGTCATATTGAGTGTAGCACTTTCACAGCGTCATCTTTCAGGATTTGGAATAGATCCACTGTAATTCCATCACCTCCTCTAACTTTGTTCGTAGTGATGCTTTCTAAGGCCCACTTCACTTCACATTTAAGGATGTCTGGCTCTAGGTCAGTGATCACACCATCATGATTATATGGGTCATGAAGACCTTTTTTTTTTTTTTTTTTTTTTTAACAGTTCTGTTTATTCTTGCCACCTCTTCTTAATATCTTCTGCTTCTGTTAAATCCATGCCATTTCTGTCCTTTATCGAGCCCATCTTTGCATGAAATGTTCCTTTGGTATCTCTGACTGACAATATACAGCCTTGACATACTCCTTTTCCTATTTGGAACCAGTCTGTTGGTCCATGACTATTTCTAACTGTTGCTTCCTGACCTGCATACAAACTTCTCAAGAGGCAGATCAGGTGGTCTGGCATTCCCATCTCTTCCAGAATTTTCCACAGTTTATTTGTGATCTACACAGTCAAAGGCTTTGTCATAGTGAATAAAGCAGAAATAGATGTTTTTCTGGAACTCGCTTCCTTTTTCCTTGACCCATCGGATGTTGGCAATTTGATCTCTGGTTCCTCTGCCTTTTCTAAAACCAGCTTGAACATTAGGAAGTTCATGGTTCACATATTGCTGAAACCTGGCTTGGAGAATTTGGAGCATTACTTTACTAGCGTGTGAGATGAGTGAAATTGTGTGGTAGTTTGAGCCTTCTTTGGCAATGCCTTTCTTTGGGACTGGGATGAAAATTGACCTTTTCCAATCTTGTGGCCACTGCTGAGTTTTGCAAATTTGCTGGCTTATTGAGTGCAGCACTTTCACAGCATCATCTGTCTGGATTTGGAATAGCTCCAGTGGAATTCCATCACCTCCACAAGCTTTGTTCGTAGTAATTCTTTCTAAGTCCCACTTCACTTCACATACCAGCATGTCTGTCTCTAGGTCATTGATCACACCATCATAATTATCTGGGTCGTGAAGTTCTTATTTGTACAGTTCTTCTGTATCAATGACTCGATGAATGTGAGTCTGAGTGACCTCAGGGAGTTGGTGATGAACAGGGAGGCCTGGCGTGCTGCAGTTCATGGGGTTGCAAACAGTCGGATACGACTGAGCGACTGATCTGATCTGATCTGTGTTTTCTTGCCACCTCTTCTTAATATCTTCTGCTTCTGTTAGGTCCATGCCATTTCTGTCCTTTATCGAGCCCATCTTTGCATGAAATATTCCTATGGTATCTCTGATTTTCTTGGAGAGATTCCTAGTCTTTCCTATTATGTTGTTTTCCTCCATTTTTGCATTGATCACTGAGGAAGGCTTATTATCTCTTCTTGCTATTCTTTGGAACTCTGCATTCAGATGTTTATATCTTTCCTTTGCTCCTTAGCTTTTCACTTCTCTTCTTTCCACAGCTATTTGTAAGGCCTCCCCAGACAGCCATTTTGCTTTTTTGCCTTTCTTTTCCGTGAGGATGATCTTGATCCCTTCTCCTGTGCAATGTCATGAATCATATTCCATAGTTCATCAGGCACTCTATCTATCAGATCTAGGCCCTTAAATCTATTTCTCACTTTCACTGTATAATCATGAGGGATTTGATTTTGGTCACACCTGAAAGCTGTTGTGATTTTTCGTACGTTCTTCAATTTCAGTCTGATTTTGGCAATAAGGAGTTCATGATCTGAGCCACATTCAGCTCCTGATCTTGTTTTCGTTGATTATATAGAGCTTCTCCATCTTTGGCTGCAGACAATATAATTGATCAGATTTCCGCGATGACCATCTGGTGATGTCCATGTATAGAGACTTCTCTTGTGTTGTTGGCAGATGGTATTTGCTATTACCAGTGCATTTTCTTGGCAAAATTCAGTGAGTCTTTGCCCTGCTTCATTCCGTATTCCAAGGCCAAATTTGCCTCTTACTACTGGTGTTTCTTGACTTCTACTTTTGCATTCCAGTCCCCTATAATGAAAAGGAAAACTTTTATGGCTGTTAGATCTAAAAGGTCTTATTGATCGTCATAGAACCGTTCAACTTCACCTTATTCAGTATTACTGGTTGGGACATAGACTTGAATTACTGTGACATTGAATGGTTTGCCTTTGAAACGAACCAGAGATCATTGTGTCGTTTTTGAGATTTCATCCAAGTACTGCATTTAGCGGGGAAGGCAATGGCACCCCACCCCAGTACTTTTGCCTGGAAAATCCCATGGACGGAGGAGCCTGGTAGGCTCCAGTCCATGGGGTCGCTAAGAGTCGGACACGACTGAGCGACTTCACTTTCGCTTTTCACTTTCATACGTTGGAGAAGGAAATGGCAACCCACTCCAGTATTCTTGCCTGGACAATCCCAGGGACAGGGGAGCCTGGTGGGCTTCTGTCTGTGGGGTCGCACAGAGTCGGACACGACTGAAGCGACTTAGCAGCAGCAGCACTGCATTTAGGACTCTTTTGTTGACCTTGATTGCCCCTCCATTTTTTTTTCTGAGGGATTCCTGCCCGAAGTAGTAGATATAACTGTCCTCTGAGTTAAATTTAGCCATTCCAGTCTATTTTAGTTCACTAATTCCTAGAATGTCGACATTCACTCTTGTCATCTCTTGTTTGAACACTTCCAATTTGCCTTGTTTCATGGACCTGACATTCCAGATTCCTATCATGGGGTCGCAAAGAGTCAGAGAAGACTGAGCGACTGATGTGATCTGAACTGATCTGATGCAATATTGCTCTTTACAGCATCAGAATTGCTTCTATCACCAGACACATCCACAGCTGGGAATTATTTTTGATTTGACTCCCAGGATCCCTCTAAATCCCATGTTCTAGCTTCCAGACCCCATGCATACTGGCTAAGCTGCATTGCAGTTTGGGACATATAGGACCAAGACACACATTTTCTGTGTGACTCTCACTCTATCCAAATTATATTTCATCAACTGTTTTACATTTTTTCCTTTCAATCCAATTTACCCTTTAGTGAAGGTATATGCCTCATTTTGGAAATCTCTTTCCTGCTTTTCCGTCTCCCACCTGAGGCACAGGTTTTGTCTTGATTCCTCTTATTCTCCTTCTCCCTTCTTAATTCCTTTCCACCCAGGTATGTCTGGAACCCACAGGGGACACTCTACTAATCAGTGTCTTCTGCTAGTATTTATCTGATGCTGTGGGAGAACCATTGTCTATGTAGAAGTATTATTTGTGATTCATTCACTGAAGAGTTGCATTTCACATCTGCCTACATTTCTGCCTTCTTGGTACTTCTCAGTTTTTTCCTGGCAAACACTATTATTCTTTTATCCTTGACAGAAAAACATGAAATATTAGTTGCCATGCATTAATCTGTTTGATGGGACGTTGCTTACATACACACATAACTGGTACTACATTGAATTCCAAAATGCAAACAAACATATTTTGGTGTCAGTTTTTTTTTTTTTTTACTTCCCCCATGGAATTTTCTCTTGATCAGGAATTGTCATCAGCATGAAGAAATTTAGAACATTACACACAAAATATAATAGATAAATTGGGCTAAAAAAAAAAAAAAAAAAAAAAACAGCACTTAAATATATCTAGTTATTTTTTGAACGTTCCTGATATTTTCTCAGAGTACAAAGGTATGATTTCAGATCTCGAAGTGCAACACCATTCAGTGGGTATCAGAGTTCAGAAACTGACATGGGCATAATATAATTATTGTATAATAAGATGGCATGTTCATAGGAAATTACCAGTTGGTATTTGATCATTTGAAAAAAGAGAGAAAACTACACCAATGACCAAAAATTAAAATAAAGTAAACACAGGAATGTGTAGTAACTTATTTAATCATAAGAGGTTCACATGCATTGATGTTTGTACCACAGAATAAGCAAGGAGATAGCACACAATCATTTATATTTGCTTACCTGTCTCTGTTAATGACTTTACATTATAAATCACACACAAACCAAACAAACAAACAAACAAACAAACAAAAGGAAACAAAGTTGTGTAAAATTCTTAGAGATAAGAATAGGAAAATATCTTATATGTCTTCTGGGAAACGTGTATGCTAATAAAGCCACTGCAGTTAGAAATGGACAGGTACAATGAACTGAATCAACACTGTAAAAGGAACAAGTCAAAGCAAAATATTGTTGCCCTGCTTATTAAACTTCTGTGCAGAGAACATCATGAAAAATATAAAAACCTAGGTGAAGCACAAGCTAGGAACAAAATTTATGTAGGAGATATGAATAACCTTAGTTATCCCAATGACAAACACAGAAATGACACAAGAAATATAGCAATTAAGGCACCTCTTGATTTAAATATTATCTGTTTCAAGTATAGACATCTGCAATGAAATAGTCCTATATAAAAGACGAAATTCTCAGTTTCACATATGAAAATCTAGACGAATATTTCAGGGTGTGAAACATAAAATTCTCCATTATTCACATAAACAAATCTGGATAAATATTTTCCAACTTAAAAATGAATTCTCTGTACATCATACATGAAAGTATGGACAAGAAATATTCTACAGAAAATGTGGACTTTTTTTACATTACAGTTATGAAAATTTGATGCAGATTCTTTGACAGGAAATACAAAAACGTCTATGTCACATATACAAATATGGTCATATGAAACTTAGGATTTTTTCATATTTGTCATTTGAAAATATTTGTGAGGTCTTTCATTAGGAAATATTGAATACTGTCTATTTAACATTTGAAAACTCTATGTGAATTTTCGTACAAGAAATATAGAATTTTCCCACAGATTTTCAGGCTTGGGCTCTGAAATTCTCTATATTTTCATCAAGAATGTTTGGAAGGTCTTTTTATATTAGATTTGGAATTCTCTATATTTCACATTTGACAAACTGGAGAGAAATGTTCTAATATGCAAAACGAGTTCTCAATTTTTCACATGTGAAACACTTTCCATATTTATACATATGAAAGAGAATTTCCCGTGATTCAGAAATTTAGATCTGAGCTAAACCGCAAACATCAAACAGCTATATTTCATGTAGTTCCCGAATACCATACAGAGCTTTCTATATTTTTTTGATGAAAATCTGGGTGAAGATTTCCCTACAAGACATAGGGATTTAATATATTTTACATGTGTAAAATAATAATCCTTATGATTATACAGTGGAAGTGATAAATAGACCCAGGGGATTCTATCTGATAGATCAGTGCCTGAAGACCTATGGATGCAGGATTGTGATATTGTTCAGCAAGCAGTGATCAAGAAAATCTGTGTGCAAAAGCAATGCAAAATGGTAAAGTTATGAGGCCTCACAAAGAGCTGAGAAAGGGAGAGAAGCTAAACAAAAAGGGGAAAAAGAAAACTGTATACATTTGGATGAAGTGCCCCAAAGAATTGCAAGGGAGATCAATGCCAACAAATAAAGCAAATAAAAAGAATTGGAAATCCTACTGATCTCTTCAAGAAAATCACAGATACCAAGGGAAATTTTCATGCAAAGATGGGCACAATAACGGAGAGAAATGGTCCAGCTGTAAGAGAAGCAGAAGCTATTAAGTAGGGGTGGGAAGAAAACATGGAAGAACTGTGCACAAAAGATCTTCATGACCCAGTTAAGCACAATGTTGTAATCATTCACTGGAGGGCCCGTCATCCTGGAATGTGAAGTCTAGTGAGACTTAGGAATCATAACTCTTAACAGAGCTTGTGGAGATGATGGAATTCAGTTGAGATATTTCAAATTTTAAAAGATGATGCTCTGAATGTGCTGTTTTCCATATGCCAACAAATTTGGGATACTCAGCAATGTCCTGAGGACTGTAAATGGTCAGTTTTCATAGAAACTGCAAAGAAAAGCAATCCAAAGAATGCCCAAAATACTGCTTATTTGTACAAATCTGACTGTACAATCTGTACACTCACACACACTGCTCAGAATTCCCCAAGCCAGACTGCAACAGAATGTGAACCATGAGCTTCCAGATGTTCAAGCTGGATTTATAAAGGGCAGAGCACCACAAGATTAAATTATCAACACCGTTGGGTCCTCCATAAGGCAAGAGAACTCCAGGAAAGAAGATACTCCCATTCGACTATGCCAAGGACTTTGATTGACACAAGAAATCCACTCAAGAAAACAATCACATCAAAACGTGGAATATTCTTCAAAACATGGTAATATATGCCTCCCGAAAAATCTTACATCCATCTAAATATAATAAATATTTATCAACTTGGAAAAATTTCTCAGTAAATAGGAAAGATGAATTTTGATAGGACGGAAGATTATAGAGTGTTCTTGAGCAATGTGTAGAGCATTTGATTGGTTATTACACTTCTTTATTGATAATTCAGTAAGCACATAAAATGAGTCATATGCAACCTTTATGTTTCAGCTGATGTGAAAGATACATAAAATAAAGAGGATAGACCCAAAACACATTGAAGATATATGTGCTCTCCTTCGTAAGAGGGCAAACAGAAGTTCCTTCCAACCCCAAGAAACAGTTGAGACAAAGTTGTGAGAAGGGGCTTAGCATGACTAAAAATAATTTGTGTTATTATAGCTTCAGAAGAGAAAGATAATGATATTACTAAGGAAAACAGATATCATGTCCTCAAAGAATGTTTTAAGCATGTTGATACACTGCAGTAACCACCAGGAATTTATTCTGTCACTCTGGGTACAGATAGTCCACGTCTAAACATGCATTTGGAATTATAGGGTGGAATTTTGGTGTCAGGAAATAAAGACGTTCCTTAAGGATAGCAGAGCAAAAATGAACCTATAGAATACCACTTGTAAAGTACATATCTTGTGCTGACGATGGAGCAGTCACTGATTATGTCATGCTATATGTGGTATCACAGTGATGGTATAGTACTCATCAATATTTTGGATGTGCTACGATATCGATATTTTCAAGGACGAAATGAATTTCTATAAGGAAAACAATCTGTTGTCTCATCATTTAAGACTCCACCAATAACTAATATAATATAGTATGTGAATGCACTGAAGTTCATACTATTTATTTTCACTTTTCTAATTTTATTTGCAACTCTTTATTCAGCCATACCATCCTAATTTAGACACTCCCTTCATATCAGCAGGGATGATTTCAGATATCCCTTTACATCCATTATCTCTTTTCCCTTGGTTCTCATTTCCTTGCTTACAAATATTATATCAGGTGTCATTTACCTAGGATGTATAACAAATGTTTTCTGGTACTGAAGAATTTGAAAAACTGTGCAGTAAAATAGTCAACCATTGAACAAAAGCCTCATTTTACTCTTCTTTGTTTGAAAAGAGAAAATGGAACTGTCAAGATGAACATGTAAATTTATTGTTCAAATACAGGAATTGTTGGTATTTGCTGACATCTCGCAACGAAATATTCAGTTATTCTTAGGCTCCATAATCTGACACGTATTTGATAGGTCAGCTTTAATTAGCATGGTTTTCATATAATTATTATTGTTGATGAGTTGACTTGAAAGAGAGGAGGCAGATGTACAAGCGATTGTTGGCACTGAGAACCATGTGTTGCCTCTGTCTTGCACGTTAGGAAAGGAACTGTCTTGGCCTGACTTATCACTATGCCTGATTGGAAATTTAGAAGGTTCCACAATCAGTCCAGAATAACTGCTCTGTAATGAGGATACAACGTGTTTCTGAGAAGTAAATGAAGTTGTAGTAGCAAGGTCCTCAACGTGGCTATTTACTTGAGGGTAGATGCTATGTGAATGCAAATTAAAAATGCTCAACTTATTTAAAACAGCAGGATGTACCACAATCTGGTCTGTTTGTCTAACTGATATTGGTGATGGGTTAGATAAGTCACATGGAGATGGGGCATTTATATTAGTGACAATCTGGATGCCATGAGGCTTTTGTATGTAAGGTACATTTAAATTTCTGGAAACTGAAAATGTACTCTCTCCACTAATTTCTGGAAGAAATATAGAGTTATGATCATCTTTGCTGATACTTGCTTGAACATGCTTCTTGTTATCTTGCACTAATGAAGATATTGGAGTCACGTTGTTAATCCCAAGTCTTCTTTGAATTCTTAATAAAAGTTCGGGATGACCTCTTTTGAAATTGGGATGATAGTAGGTCTGTAACTAAAATCAAAGTATTAAATTATATAGTTTCTTTATAAACCAAGCTAAAACTGACAAGTAAAGCTAAGTTATAAAAATGCATTTCTATAATGAAAGCAATTAAATAACATCAAATAAACCACCTCCATTAGTAGTTTAACAGGTAATATTTTAGAAAGAATATGATCTTCATCTAAAAATATGTTGTATATATAAAGTAAATACCATTTTAAGCAGCCGCACGACTTGTATCTGGATTCACATTGCTAGAAAACTTTTTAAAACATCCAATATTTTAACATATCCAGCTCTTATCAACTTCAAAAAATAAAACTTTATAACGATTTGTTAGCTCAAGTTTAAATTCTGCTTAGCTATGTATGTGAACATGATTTTAGGTCACATGATCTAATCATACATATTGACAATAAGTGAAAATGATGGAATACCTTATTCAAAAGAGATATGTTGTTTTCTTCTTCCAGAAAGATAGGTAGTGAAGCAGATCTTTGAAAAGTTTGTCGCTTTTTACTGAATCCATACAGGTTAAGCTGTCGAATTAAACTTTTCATACTCTTGGTTTCAAATATTCTGAAAGGTGCCTTTCTTTCCAAGACTTGTTTCTTAAAGAGTTCTTCATTGATCACTATACAGGTGCCACTCTCACCCCAGCAAATAGATTCAAACTGATCACTTTCAACTATATTCCAGAGTTTTTGTGGAAATGTGAGTGAAAGAAAATTATTCACCTCATCTGTTTCAGAGACGGAATATTTGTAGCATGGTCTTCTTATCACAAGATCCTCTGACAAAGCCTGAAAAGCATATTCTTCAATCATTGATCTCAAAACCGAGTCCCTAGTAAGCGTATAATCATACAAAGAAGATCTAATGGAGGTTTCTGAACCAGTGAATTCAGCCTTAGGAGGCCCATCTTGAATTTCTGAATCAATATGTGCCATCTCAAAGAGGTCTTTCTTCAGATACTTTTCTCATTTGTCTGATTTTACACACCGCAACTTCAAACATTGCTTGGCTGGCCTACAGCGAAAAACTCTCTAGACCATCACAGATGTGCTCCAAGTCAGAAAGCTGTGACATCACAAAATCACTGGTCTCCTAGCAATCAAACGATAGCTGTGACATCACAAAGGCACTTGTCTCCTAGCCTTTGAATGATAATGTTCAGATAGTGTTTACTTCAGCATCAACTGAAAAATACAGACTGCTTACAGAAATAGTAACCAAAACCAGGAAGCATGCCAAATCTCATTCCTAAAGATTTTTACACAGAAAAATCCCATCAATAAATCTATCTTGGTTCTGAAATAAAAGTGATTTATCACCCTTCTATACACACATTCTTAATATTCAGTACTGTAACCCAAGCAAATTTGGTCTACTGGCTTCTGTGAAATAAAATCTATTAACCATCTGGTTTCAACTACTCTGTGGTCTATGTGCTTAACTTTCAGCCTGGCTGGGGCTTTAGCGTCTCTAAAACTGTTCACAGCATATTGCTCAAGATGTTATTGATAGCCCTTGAGGAGGAAATAAAGACCCTTGAATTTGACTAATGGCTAAATCATTATTATCCTCTATCACTTGATTATTATCCTTAGATTCTATGTTTTCTAGCTTTGCTGATTAAAATTACTTTTAAACACAGGGAGGTCTACAATCTCCTAACTCTTTCTCTCGGTTTTCATACGTTTCAGTCTTAAGAAGGGACTGCTTAAAACATGAAAGGAAATAATGTGAACTTAGAGCTCAATCATAAATGTGACAGAAAATCTCAGTTGCAGGTTGAATTAGTTTTTCAGGTTTCCCAGCCCTTGAACATTTTGAGTTAGCAACAACTTTGGCTCTTTGCTGTTGAGATGTAAGCTTGGTATCAATATTTACCTAACGCTGGTATATATTACTCTATACTATCAAAATATATCTGTATATTTATATATAATATAATATATATTGACTCCCCATGAATCGCAGCATGCCAGGACTCACTATCCCTCAATAACTTCCAGAGTTCACTGAGACTCATGTCTGCTGAGTCAGTGATGCCATCCAGCCATCTCATCCTCGGTCGTCCCTTTTTCTCCTGCCCACAACTCCTCCCAGCATCAGAGTTTTATCCAATGAGTCAGTTCTTCTCATGAGGTGGCCAAAGTACTGGAGTTTCAGCTTTAGCATCAGTCCTTCCAAAGAAATCCCAGGGCTCATCTCCTTCAGAATGGGCTGGTTAGAACTCCGTGCAGTCCAAGGGACTCTCAAGAGTCTTCTCCAACACCACACTTCAAAAGCATCAATTCTTCGGCATTCAACCTTCTTCATAGTCAAACTCTCACATCCATACATGACCACAGAAAAAAATCATAGCCTTGACTACACGAAACTTTGTTAGCAAAGTTATAGCACTGCTTTTGAATATGCTATCTAGGTTGGTCATAAGTTTTCTTCCAAGTACTAAGCGTCTTTTAATTTCATGGCTGCAGTCCCACTCTGTACTTATTTTGGAGATCTGAAATATAAACTCTGACACTGTTTCCACTGTTTCCCTATCTATTTACCATGAAGGGATAAGATATCATGATCTTAGTTTTCTGAATGTAGAGCTTTAGCCAACTTTTTCACTCTCCTGTTTCACATTCTTCAAGAGGCTTTTTAGTTATTCTTCACTTTCTTCCAAAAGGGTGGTGTCATCTGCATATCTGTGGTTATTGATATTTCTCCTGGCAATCTTGATTCCAGCTTGTGTTTCTTCCAGTCCAGGGTTTTTCATGATGGACCCTGCATAGAAGTTTAATAGGCAGGGTGACCATATACAGCCTTGACGTACTCCTTTTCCTATTTGGAACCAATCTGTTGTTCCATGTCCAGTTCTAACCGTTGCTTCCTGACCTGCTTACAAATTTGTAAAGAGGAATATCAGATGGTCTGGTATTCCCATCTCTTTTAGAAATTTCCACACTTTATTGTGATCCACACAGTTAAAGGATTTGACAGAGTCAAAAAAGCAGAAATAGATGTTTTTCTGGAGCTCTCTTACTTTTTCCATGATGCAGCGGATGTTGGCAATTTGATCTCTTGTTCCTCTGCCTTCTCTAAATCCAGCTTGAGCAACAGGAAGTTCACGGTTGACCTATTGCTGAAGCCTCGCTTGGAGAATTTTGAGCATTACTTTACTAGCGTGTGAGATGAGTGCAATTGTGTGGTAGTTTGAACATTCTTTGGCATTGCCTTTCTTTGGGATTGGGATGAAAACTGACCTTTTCCAATCCTTTGGCCACTGATGTGTTTGCCAAATTTGCTGGCATATTGAGTGCAGCACTTTCACAGCATCATCTTTCAGGATTGGAATAGCTCAACTGGATTTCCATCACATCCACTAGCTTTGTTCATAGTGATGCTTTCTAAGATCCACTTGACTTCACGTTCCAGGGTGTCTGGCTCTATGTCAGGGATCACATCATCGTGATTATGTGGGTCAAAATAAATTTGTGTACATATCTTCCGTGTATTCTTGAAATCTCTTCTTTATATCTTTTTCTTCTTTTATCTCCATATCATTTCTGTCCTTTATCCAGCCCATCTTTACATGAAGTATCTCTGATTTTCTTGAACAGATCCCTAGTCTTTCTCATTTTGTTGTTTTCTTCGATTTCTTTGCATTGATCGCTGAAGAAGGTTTTCTAATCTCTTCTTGCTGTTCTTCGGAACTCTGCATTTAGATGATTATATCTTTCCTTTTCTCCTTTGCTTTTCGCTTCTCTTCTTTTCACAGCTATTTGTAAGGTCTCCCCAGACAGTCATTTTGCTTTTTTGCATTTATTTTCCATGGGAATGGTCTTAATTCCTGTCTCCTGTACAGTGCCACAAACCTCATTCTGTAGTTCATCAGGCACTCTGTCTATGAGAAATAGGCTCTTACATCTATTTCTCAATTCACTGTATAATCATAAGGGATTTCATTTTGGTCATACCTAAATGGTTTTGTGAATTTTCCTACTTTCTTAAATTTAAGTCTGAATTTGGCAATAAGGAGATCATGGTCTGACCCACAGTCAGCTCCTGGTCTTGTTTTTGCTGACTGTATATACCCTCTCCATCTTTGGCGGCAAAGAATATAATCAATCTGATTTTGATGTTGACCATCTGGTGATGTCCATGTATAGAGTCTTTTCTTGTGTTATTGGAAGAGGGTATTTGCTATGACAAGTGCATTTTCTTGGCAAAACTCTATTTGTCTTTGCCCTGCTTCATTCTGTATTCCAAGGCCAATTTTGCCTGTTACTCCAGGTATTTCTTGACTTCCTACTTTTGCATTCCAGTCCCCTATAATGAAAACTATATCTTTTTTTTTTTTTTTTTTTTTTTTGCGGGGGGGTGTTAGTTCTAAAGTATTTTGTAGGCCCCATAGATGCGTTCAACTTTAGCTTCTTCAGCGTTAGTGATTGGGGCAAAGACTTGGATTAGTTAGATATTTAATGGTTTGCCTTGGAAACAAACAGTGTTCATACTGTCGTTTCTGAGATTGCATTCACGTACGGCATTTCGGACTCTTTTGTTGATCATGGCTACTCCATTTCTTCTGAGAGATTCCTGCCTGGAGCAGTAGATATAATGGTCATCTGAGTTCAATTCTCCCATTCCAGTCCATTTCAGTCCTCTCATTCCTGGAATGTCGACATTAACTCTTGCCATCTCTTGTATGAACACTTCCAATTTGCCTTGATTCATGGACCTGCCATGCCAGGTTCCTATGCAATATTACTCTTTACAGCATTGGACCTTCCTTCTATCACCAGTCACATCCACAGCTGGGTATTCTTTTGCTTTGGCTCTATACCTTCATTCTTTCTGGAGTTATTTCTCCACTGAACTCTAGTAGCATTTTGAGTACGTACTGACCTAAGGAATTTCTCTTTCAGTATCCAATCATTTTGCCTATTCATACTGTTCATGGGGCCTCAAGTAAAAATACTGTAGTGGTTTGCCATTCCCTTCTCCTGCGTACCAAATTCTATCAGATCTCTATTATACCTAACAGGAATTACAAGCCATTGCACTTTTTTAATACACACATTCATACACACACAGTTGTATATATGTCAAAATAAATTTTTTTTTCAAATTTATTTTGGTGTACGAACTCATTGCTTGCTCCCAAGATCATAAATCAACTGTTTGGGAAGCCCTACATTACTTAATAACTTTCTGGCTGAACAATTCAGATTCTGTTGCTGAAAAGTTCTCCTTTAATCTATCTCATCTTCCACTATTCTTCTGTAATAAGAGGTATGGCTCAGACTTATGAGGACAACTTGAATCCATAAAATTGTATCTCTCATTTACTTAGAGATATTGTTCAAAGAACGCTGTTGCTCTCCTCACATTGGACACAATTTTATTTTATTTTTTAATATAAATATATTTCTTTTAATTGGAGTCTAATTGCTTTACAATATTGTATTGGTTTTGCCATACATAAACATGAATCTGCCACAAGTGTACATGTGTGCCCCATCCTGAGCCTCCTTGCCACTTCCCTCCTCATCCCATCCCTCCTGGTTATCCCAGTGCAGCAGCCCCAAGCATCATGTATCATGCATTGAACCTGGACTGACGGTTCATTGATATATGTTATTATAAATGTTTCAGTGCCATTCTTCCAAATCATTAAACCCTTGCCCACTCCCAGAGTCCAATCCAAAAGACTGTTTCATACATGTCTTTTTTTTGCATTCGCGTATAGATGGTTATCATTATCATATTGCTAAATTCCACATATATGTATTAGTTTATTCTATTGATGATTTTCTTTCCGGCTAACTTCATTCTGTATAACAGGCTTCAATTTCATCCACCTCGTTAGAACTGACTGAAATGTAATATTTTTAATGGCTGAGTAATACTCCATTGTGTATATGTATCACAGCTTTCTTATCCATTCATCTGCTGGTGGACATCTAAGTTGCTTCAATGTCCTGGCTACTACAAACTGTGCTCTGTTAAACATTGGGGTACATGTTTCTCTTTCAATTCTGGTTTCCTCGGTGTTTATGCCCACCAGTGGTATTGCTGGACCTATGTCAGTTCTATTTGAAGTTTTTTTTTTTTTTTTTTTTTTTTTTTTTTAAGGACATTTCACAGTGTTCTCAATAGTGGCTGTACTAGCTTTCATTCCCAACAACAGTGTAAAAATGTTCCCTTTTATTCACACTTTATCCAGCATTTATTCCTTGTAGATATTTGCAGTACAACAAATCTGATTTGCATGCAATGGTACCTCATTATGGTTTTGATTTTCATTTCTCTGATAATGAGTGATGTTGATCATCTTTTCATCGTTTTGTTAGCCATCTGTATGTCTTCTTGGGAGAAATGTCTCTTTAGTACTTTGTCCCATTTTTTTCATTGGGTCCTTTATTTTCCTGGAAGTGAGCTTCAGGAGTTGCTTATATATTTTGACGTTTGCTCTTTGTCAGTTTCTTCACTACATTTCAGTACAGTTGCTCAGTCGTGTCCGACCTTTGAGACTCCATGAATCACAGCACGCCAGGCCTCCCTGTCCATCTCCAAATTCTGTGGATCACTCAGACTCACATCCATCGAGTCGGTAATTCCATACACCGTCTCATCCTCTCTCGTCACCTTACCCTCCTGATCCCAAACCCTCCCAGCATCAGCGTCTTTTTCAGTGTGTCAACTCTTCGCACAAGGTGACCAACGTACTGGAGTTTCAGTTTTAGCATCATTCCTTCCAAGGAACACCCAGACTAATCTCCTGTAGAATGGACTGGTTGGATCTCATTGCATCAAGTCTTTTCCAACACTACAGTTCAAAAGCATCAATTCTTCCACACTCAGCTTTCTTCACAGTACTACTCTTACATCCATATATAACCACAGGAAAATCCATAGCCTTGACTAGATGCCCCTTTGTTGGCAAAGTAATGTCTCTGCTTTTGAATATGTTATCAAGATTGGTCATAATTTTCCTTCCAAATAGTAAACATCTTTTAATTTCCTCGTTGCAGTCACCATCTGCAGTGATTTTGGAGCCCTCAAAAATAATGTATGACACTGTTTCAACATCTAATTCCCATTAAGTGATGGAACCAGTTGCCATGATCTTCGTTTTCTGAATGTTGAGTTTGAAGCCAACTTTTTCACTCTCCTCTTTCTCTTTCATCAAGAGGCTTTTTATTTCCTCTTCACTTCCTGCCATAAGAGTGGTGTCACCTGCATAGCTGAGGTTATTGATATTTCTCCTGGCAATCTTGATTCCAGCTTGTGCTTCCTCCAGCCCAGCGTTTCTCATGATGTACTCTGCACGTAAGTTAAATAAGCAGGGTTAAAATATACAGCCTTAATATACTCCTCTTCCTCTTTGGAACCAGTATGTGTTCCATGTACACTTGTAACTGTTGCTTCCTGACCTGCATATAGGTTTCTCAAAAGTTAGACCAGGTGGTCTGGTATTCCCATCTCTTTCAGAATTTTCCACAGTTTATTGTGATCCACACATTCAAAGTCTTTCATGTAGACTATAAAGCAGAAATAAATGTTTTTCTGGAGCTCTCTTGCTTTTTCAATGATCCAGCAGATATTGCCAACTTAATCTCTTGTTCCTCTGCCTTTTGTAAAACCAACTTGAACATCTGGACGTTTACGATTCACATATTGTTGAAGCCTGGCTTGGAGAATTTTGAGCATTACTTTACTAGCATGTTAGATGAGTGCAATTGTGCGGTGATTTTAACAGTCTTTGGCATTGCCTTTCTTTGGGATTGGGATGAAAACTGACCTTTACCAGTGCTTTGGCCACTGCTGTTTTTTCCAAATTTGCTGGCATATTGCATGCAGCATTTTCACAGTATCATTGAAAGGTGTCAAAACCCTTAAACAGACATTTAATTAAAGAAGGCATATGGATGGCTAATAAACACATGAAATATGCATAACAGCGTTCATTATTAGATAAATACAAATTAAAATTGTAATGAACAGTCATCTCACCCTGTTCAGAGTGGCCATCACCAGAAATTCTGCAAGCAAGAAATCCTGGAAAGGCTGTGGAGAAAAGTTAACCCTAATACACTGTTGCTGGTACCACAAACTGGTACAACCTATATGCAGAACCGTTTGGAGATTCTTTGAGAAACTTGCACTAGACCTGTCATATGACCCAGAAACCCCATTTCATTGCATATACCCAGAAGAAATTAAGATTGAATGAAACACATGTACCCCAGTGTTTATTGAAACTGGCTTTACAATAGCTATGACATGGAAGTAATCTAGATGCACATCAGCAGATGAATATATAAGGAAATTGTGGTATATATACAAATGGAATATTACTCAGCCACAGAAAAGGATATATTTGTGGCACTTTTAATGAGGCAGTTCAACCTGCAGTCTATTAGTCAGAGTAAAAAAGTTAGAGAGCGGCAATATTGCCTATTAATGCATTGCTCAGTCATGTCCGACTCTTTGTGACCCCATGGACTGTAGCCTATAAAGCTCCTCTGTCCATGGGCTTTTTCAGGCAAGAGTGCTGGAGTGGATTGCCATTCCCTTCTCCAAAGGATCTTGACCCAGGGACCAAACCCAGGCCTCCTGCATTGCAGGCACACTCTTTACCATCTGAGCCACCAGGGACTCTTTATAATGCCTATAAATGGGATTTAGGATGACAGTAAAAATGACCCTACATGGAGGCTAGTAAAGAAGATCCACATGTAAGAACAGACTCTTAGACTCAATGTGAGTGTTCAAGGATGGGATGATTTGAGAACATAGCATTGAAACAGATACATTACCATATATAAAGAGATGACCAGTGCAAGTCCAATGCATGAAAGATGCACCCAAATCTTGTGCTGTGGAAGAACCTAGAAGCATGGGGTAACATGGAAGGTTTGAGTTGTGTTCAGGATAGGAAGACACATGTTTTCATGTGGCTGGTTCATGTTGATGCAGAAGTCAAAACCCATCACAGTAATACATAGTAATTCTATTTCAATAAAAAAATCATTTTTAAAGGAAATATGAAGAAATTTTTAAAAAAAAAATGGGTTCAGAAATAGCAGGGACATTCTCCAGAATACAACTTCAACAGTTTTTTTCATACCTACTCAAGAAAGTTGGCTTAGGAGGGGAAGACCATGTGTATACAACCTGCAAGTCAAAGAAGATAAGGTTGGTAGTGCAACTATGTTTTTGCAGCATGACCTCAGTATCATAGCCCAAGTAATGGAAGACGCATGTGGCAGAATGCAAGCTTAGTAGATTGGCATGCCTACTCTGGAGCATAGGGTCAGTAGGAGATAAATGTATGCACTTCAATATTCTTTCAGGAGCGACGATACATGTGTTTCAGAGTGAAGATAAAAAGATGCAGCAAAGGTGCTCTAAAATGTTGGGAAATACTTATAAATAGGAAGGTTCACAGTCGAAGCTCAGTGTTTGTGGGTCTAAGGCTATAGACTTAGAATTAAATTGAACAATTTAGAGAAGACCATTAGATGATTCAGGTATGACCTAAATCAGAACCCTTAGGATTATACAGTGGATATGACAACAGATTTAATGGATTTTATTTGAGAGAGTGCCTTAAGAAATACAGATGGATGTTCATGAAATTGTATAGGAGGCAGTGATCAAGAACATCCCCAAAAAAGAAATGCAAAAAGGCAAAATGGTTTCTGAGGAGGCCTTACAAATAGTTAAGAAAAGAATAGAAACAAAAGGCAAAGGAGAAAAGGGAAGATATACCGTTATAACTGCAGATTACCAAAGAATAGTGAGGAGAGATAAGAAATCCTTCCTCAGTGATCAATGCAAAGAAATTGAGAAAAACAATAGACTGGAAAAACTAACGATCTTTTCAAGGAAATTAGATATACAAAGGGAATATTTCATGCAAAGATGGACATAATAAAAGACACAGAAATTGTA